>JASAND010007365.1:0-13938 GCA_030248195.1 Trissonchulus latispiculum | reverse complement strand
TATAATTTATTCTGAAGTTTTTGTGGTTGTGCAATAAAGGGAACATTTTGCTTCAATGAAAAAGAAAGAATCCGGTTAGATAATTATTCTACTTCATTGACAGACAAATAGAATTAGGTCTGGATTGCTTCAAAATCAGCTTTTAGTTAAGCTTGTTATTACATTTCTGTCATTTCCTGATTTTTAAACTTACCTTGACAAAATTATTCTAAAGTCTTCAACTATATCTAACCTTTTGATTGCCGGCTGTTTTTACGCCTCTTTGGTTCTGGCAGTGGCACGTAAATTATTTATTTATTTCAGGCGCTCACTCATTAAGTACAGTCGGAAAAGGATCTGGTTTCCCATTGACTGATAGCGACAGAGAAGTCAAATATGCCTGTATCAAGGCGACTGAACAAATTGACAAAATTTTGGAACTAGAATTTCCAAGTGATTTCGAGCCAGGTATTTTGAAGTGGGCATTCACAATTTGGTGTGCAGTCAGTTTTCTGAAACACCTTCATTAATGTCACATGAACGAGCTTGTGCTGCATTTTTGTTTTAGGGTTTAGGATTGTCTATATATATTAATACTATAAACATTTATAAATATTTACATTCCGTTTATGATTTGCAAAATTTAGGAATGGAAACTCCTGATTTATCCTGCCATCCAGTTTCCTCCGTTAAGCAAGTCACAGCGGTTGCGACAGTCCACTCCAGTGACAATGAGAAAACTCTCAATTCTTCGTCCGATTTGCGAGGTCTCAGTTACAATTATTACTGTATATTTATGGCCGTTTGCATTTATGTGCTGACAACAAGCGTACGATCGCTGCTCTTTTGCCAGAGTTGAAGGTTTTGACGACGTGATAAGTAAAGCCATTACATGTTTTGCGGTCAAGCATGGGTTAAAGTATAATTTAATCCTATAGAGTGGCATAGAGGATGTTTTGATTAACCTATATTCGGTTCGAAAGATGTTTAGTTTGATAGATACGCTGTACGAGATTATTTGCATTTTGTATCTGGATTCGCGTCTTTCGTGATCACACTAAATGGTAGTGTGATACTTACTCGCTTGAGATTCGAATACATGATAATAGTCTTTTTTGCAGATACTGTCGAATTGAATCCCGCCTTCTCCCGTCGAACCCTGGAAAGGTTGAAGAAGCAGAGATCAGCTGAACAGTTTCCTATTCCTAAGCCGAAATTTATTCATCTTCCCGCTTCCCCGTCCAAACGAGGATCTTTCATGGTGGAGGAAGGATTCTCCACTCCGTCTGGTTGTCGATCCCTGAGTCTGAGCGACGTCAGCGCCATCCCATCCAGTCCTGTTCCAATTGTGGACGATCCGGCTGAGATTCGAGGCAAAAGTGCCAGTCTGGCCCAATCTATTCATAGACCGATCCCAAAACTCGGTACTGTTGTTTTTGGCCATAGACGTGGTGGTGATTAATATTTTGTAGATGTTTTGTTTTGGCTGTTGGTTGACGTTCAGGTCTGCGGTGGTGGTAAAAAATATAACGAAAAATTAAGTTTTAAATTATATCGAAGTTCATCTGTTGCAACTAAAAATGTCGTTGGAAATAGCTGGCTATTTCTTAAGTTGTAATCTTACCGATTTGAAAAGGAGTTTATATATATGCCTGATGTGATATGGTTCGGTGTGTTTTTAAATTGACCATTCTTTGAATTTGCAGCTGGAGTAAGTACAGTGCCGAGTGGTCTGTTTGAATCCTCTCATAAGCTTAGAGGAGGCAATTCATCGAAGCCAGCAGTTAAGCATGAAGCTGATAGCACCCAGCTGAAGGAAACGGATGTCTACCTGCAGAGTGTAGCTCAGATTCGACAAGCCTTCGAACAAGGTCGTTTGACTGACAGAGGTGAGATTTTGTGCCATTCTGAAAGGACGGCTGTCAGGCCGTATTTTCCAAATTTGACAGTTATCTATTGTAGAAGCATATATCTGTAGTTGAAGAGAAACATAATCGAATCTTCTTATGACTAAGGGAGAGAGTGTGTGTGCCACGTTTGCGTGTCTGTTGTATCATTATCTCTTTATATACAAGCTAATTAACGAAAAAGAAGGGTGTCCGTGTCACTACTACAGAACTTCAGATCCGAATAATTCGAGCCTGATGAGCTGGGGATCGAACCCGCACTCTACGATTGAGCCAGATGGCAGCGGCACAATTGAACCAAGCTTAAGCTTGAATTTGTTGTCAAACTGTAGTGACATGTTTTTGAATAGAGTAGCTCTTCCATTAAGGGAGAGAGTGTAAAGCTTATGTGACCATTGTTTCATTTTACTTGAGCCTAGTCAGATAAGTAGTCAGTCAGTAGTAGATAAGTTTTTCCAGGATCTGCCAGTGAAGCTAATCTAGATCACCAAATGGTGACCAAGAAATTGGAAGAAGCAGCACAGCCTTTGCAATGCCTTCAAAAACTTCACCTTCCTGCGGCTGCCCTTCGGTTTTTTGGTACTTCTCGAGCCAGCAATCCTGACATTTGGTAATTTAATACCTACTTTTCACTGAGTTCATTATTTCTTCAGCTTCAGCTAAATTGTTTTTTGTTTTTCAGACTTTATTCAGCTGAAGTGTAAAATTATTGTTTCCTTGAGCAAGAAACTTAGGTCACTGCTCCGCCGGTCGGATGAGGCGTTAAATTGGTGGGCCCGTGTGCTGCCTTCATGGGGTTAGTGCACGCTAAATAACCCTTAATCCACTTATCGTCAAGATTAGGGCGCGGAGTCCCGGTGGAAGGTACCCCCATGGGATCGACCAGCACCCAAATTGGCGTACCTACGTCCTGCGAAGGAGTGCTAGGTGCAAAGGAGTCGCTTACTCAAAAATGGTCATACCAACGGGTTTGCGTCTGATCCCACTGATCTGCGCTAGAGCCTTGGAGCATACATTAACAAGGGTACCGATGCCTGAGGTGTCCTGTTCCTGTTTTAGGTGAAATTTTACCCGCCCTTGTACCTTATCTCAAATTTGGGGGGAGGGTTCAAGTAGAAAATTTCCTTGAAAAAGTAGATTATTTGCAAATTTTAAGCGAAATTAGCGATAAATTAGCTGTTTTACAGCCATTTTAAAGCAAAGTATGCAGTTTTTCGCGAGTTTTTTGGAAATTTTTCGAAATTTTAAAAAATTTTGGCTATTTTTGGCTAAAATTTCCATTAATTTTTAGTTTGACCTGCCTTTTCTGGCACTGTCCCCTGTCCCTTGGCCATGATTTTGCTAGCCCTTGTACCGAACCTCCAATTTTTGATGGGTCCCGTACCCCCCCTATACCCCCCCCCCCCCTTGTTAAAGTGTGGCTTGGAGTGTCGAAAGCTCTGCTTCTCGCAATGAGCACTTAATGGAGACAGACAACCCGGAGCCCAAAGGCCAACATGGGCTCTCTCCAGCTTCCCATTGTTTGGACAGCATCCAGGCGACATAGCGAGAGTCATACTAGATATGACTGATGGGGAGAAGCAATGGCTCTGCCACCAATATACCTTGCGATTGGGCCCATAATTAGAGAGAGAGTGTGTGAAGTTACTGTAAACCCGCACATTGTTTTTCTGTCCAATTTCACATTCCTTATTTTCAGTCAAAAAGACGAAACCTTACCACTTTTGCTTGTTTTATAGGTCAACCATTAGAAATTCGTTGAACGAAGCCGATTCGAAATGTTCATCAGAGCTTTGTCTATCGTCCAGAAGTAATGTCCAACGCGGACTCCATGTTCCGATACCTCTGGTATGGTATAAAAACTAATTTAACATGAATGGTTATTGTTTCTTATTTGAATTACTACGAATTTGCGATATATTAACGGTCGATTTACTCTTTACGTAATACGTAGAAACTAAGCTATCTGAAATTACAATAGATCACACTGGGACTAAGGTTTTTCGGGGGCCCGACCTTCCATTGTAAGTACAGCTCTGAGGATAATGATTGATTTCTACATCGGGCTTTTTTGATTCGGTGAATGAAAGAAGCTTCTGGCCCTTTCTTCGAAAATGCACCCTGGTGGGGCTGGCCGGGTCGATTGACTTTGATCAGGAGGCTGAAAGCAGCGACAACAAGCTTTTGTCCTAAATCAAGCGCAAACAGACTCGATACGTAGCTTATAGGGTGGACTCGACTAAAACTGCTTGATCCATTTGTGCTGCCCCCCAGATAAGCAGTAAGTAGAAGCGCTAATTTGCATACAATCATACGACGTAACGACGAATGAATTTTGATTCTCAACGTTGTCTTTCTACTGTCTACTTCCTCTTCTTTTAATCTCCGTCCCTTGGTATTAATATGCAATCGATAGGGTAAGAGTGGACTAGATCGACCAAGAGTCCGTAATTCCCTTATATTATGGAAGAAGATTAAGCCACTAGAGGGCTCCTGTTCTCTTGGCATTGCGTAACGGTGCTCCGACCACAATACGCGAATGTTCCCCCGTTTGGGGGGGGTCGACAAGCATACGACACTTCCGTTTGGTGGGGGGTAGAGCAGAGGATTACGGTAGTTTTTGTTCTATTCGAAAATGGCGGTCACAAAAGTGTTCTCCGTTTGGTGGGGTCACAAAGAGTGGTCCCCGTTTGGTGGGGTCACAAAGAGTGGTCCCCGTTTGGGGGGGGCACACAAATGGTCCCCGTTTGGGGGGGGGGGGGTCGCCAACAGCCAATAAGACTGTGGCAAACAAATTAGCCTGATTGAGCAACCCCCCCCCCCCCAAACGGGGACCTCTTTCAGCGACCCCCCTACCAAACGGAGGGGGGGGGGTATGCTTGTCGACCCCCCCCCCCTCAAACGGGGGAATATTCGCGTATTGTGGTCGGAGCACCGTTATTAGGCAATGCCAAGAAGAGGAGCCCTCTAGTAGCTTACTCTTCTTCTATAATATAAGGGAAATTATTATGGACTCTTGATTAGAAGCTGTGTGCTAATTTGTGTTGTAGTTTACGATTTCCTGCGAAAACTGGCTATTGATTGGACAGATAGCTTGAGCTTGAGTACAGTAATTCCATCAATTTGTGTATTTTTATATAATATATACTTGCATAATTTTTAATATATACGATTTGTTGCAGAGGACGTGCCCAGAAGCTGTTGGTGTATCGAATTCTTCTAGTACCTACAATGTTTAGCAGAAAATTTTCAAAATGGCATCCATTACTGTCATTGAACACACTGCTAAAGACATTTTATGTGTTGCTATTTCGTATTGCTATTTACGTAATAAATCTGGCCTGAGTATTCTATGCTATAATACCAAGAGTACATAATAACTAAGAGTGTGACAAGCGCCGCACTCTTAGCTATCAGGCTGGGGACATCATCTGCACGATAACGGCCTACCCCCCCCCACAAAACAGACCCTAGTCAGCCACCCCCCCCCCCACCACAAATCAGACCCTAGTGAAATGACCCCCCCCCCCCCACAAATTGGACCCTAGTGAAATGACCCCCCCACAAATCAGACCCTAGTGAAGTCGACTAGGGTCTGATTTGTGGGGGGGGGGTGGCTGACTAGGGTCTGTTTTGTGGGGGTGGGTCACTGGGGTCCAATTTGTGGGGGGGTAGGCTGTTATCGTGCAGATGATGTCCCCAGCCTGATAGCTATGAGTGCGGCGCTTGTCACACTCTTAGTTATTATGTACTCTTGATAATACCCATGGTCTTACTCAGCGTACAAAATAGAAGGGTACTGCTCACTTCCTGTTGTATTTAGGAAAAGTTAAGGCAATATAGGCACTGAAGGTTAAAGCCAAATCAGGGGTCGGTTCCATAATACTTTGACTCGATTGCTGGTGCTAGCATGCAAGAACTCTCAATGCTAGTGCTAGTCGTCGAGTCAAGTGTACCATAAAACTTTTCACTTGACTCGACGAAATTAGCTAAGCGAGTGTGGCGACTCGACAAACTAGCAGTGCTAGTGCGAGGACTAACACTGCCAGTGCGAGTTCGCCAGAAAATAACCATAATCATGTAAAAATTCGCATAAAATTCATATCTCAAGAAACTTTGCAAAAATCGCAGACATTCGAAAAAAGATTCAAAAAGATGCGTCTAATTTTGAGTTTGTTTTGATAAAAAGTTATCAAACTTTAATTATCACTTCTCTAGTCAAAATAGACTAGAGAACTAGACGGATGCTAGTAGCGTACTAGCAAGGCAAGACGAAAATTTTATGGAACCCGATTAGTGTTCAAACTTGTGAGAATCTAGACTCGCAAGTCGAGTGCTAGTAGGCAGTAGCTACTCGACTGCGACGGTTTTATGGTACCCTTGAGACACCAGACTCAACAACTAGCATGAGTCGAGTTGTTGAGTCTAGTACTCGCAAACTTTTATGGAATCGGCCCCTGGTGTCGGACTTCGGTTTTTTCCGCCCATCATCATAATACCATTCCGCATGGCACTCGATGTAATTACTGGCCACAGACCTTAGATATAATTAATGGCCATATGGCCATAGATGCAATTACTGGCTTCACGCCACCGATATAAGTACTGACTATCAAAACCTCTGTACCATCTGGCTTTTTGCCACCGATATAATTATGTGCCGCCTGGCACTCGATGAACTTACTGGCCACAGGCCATAGATATAATTATATTAATGAAATAATGGGAAATGTTTTTGTTTTTACTTGCATGCATACACTAAACAACACGTGTGTGTGGGACCACAGGGCAGAAACGCTTTTCAATACCTTTTTACTCCGGGGGCTCAAAAGACCTAAAGCTGCAACTAGTATGTCGGTACGCCACTGAGGACACCCGCCGAATACTAGTATCAGTCTGGCAGAGTGGTCAGCGAGTGAATGCACCTAACTCGTATGAATGTGTCTGTAGCACATAATCGTATTGGGTACCATTGACTTAATATACAGTTTAATACATAAACGTTAAGACTTGCCTGAAGCGTCCATACATGACATAAATACGGGATACATAAACTCCTAGAAAACACCTATCTACGAATCTCTCTCCTTCTTTGTGCTTAGCCCTAGCCTCCTTACGGCCCTTGGATTTCCTTCCTTTGGAGGTTGGGCTTCGCGTGTCCTACACGCATATCTTACTAAACTATATTTTTTAATTGGTGTTTACAATTTTTAATATAAGTGCTCTCGTATCAGTCTTACAAATTTTCACTTACAAAATATGTATGGATGGTTCACGCTAATATCTATTGTTTATTGTAGTAAAATATTGTTAATGTTGGATAACAATTTTACTTTTAGTTATTAATTATTAATCTGACTTCGTATTCAGGGAGACTAGGTGTACATTATATTCACCCTTGCACTACTAACAAAGCTATCACTTGGACTATTTCACAACACCGCGATGGTAAATATGCTATTGGCCCTGAGTCGACACAAACCCGATTAAGGACTATGGATTGGATTTTGGCCACTGATCCTGCGGTTGTTTCTTCTTCTTATGGATAGTCTTCTTATGGATAATGCCTCTGGGGGCTCCGTAGCAGGGGAGGAGGATACATGCCCCAACTGGTGGATTCCGGATTTGGACCTCGGCGACCCCAATACCGTCGACTCAGGGTCCACATCTTTAGACGAAAGCATTTTAGACACACAACCACCGACAATAACGACCATTACAACAGGTGTCAAATGCCATAGAAATAATTGTAAATGTTGCATGCATTATAAAGAAGGTCATATGATACAGGGATATTACAATGACAATGAATATAGTATTAAGTCTCCCGCGATGGTATTGATAGCCTCTTGTAAAAGTCATAACGTAGTGTATCTAATTACTTGCGATCAATGTGGAATGCAATACGTGGGAGAAACTGGAAGACAGTTATCTAAAAGAATAGCAGAGCACAGGAATAGTTTAAAAAATACACTACGAGCAAGCTGCAAAAGACTTGCTATTCATTTTAATATGGGAATATGCAAAACTTTTTCAGTACAAATCATCGAAATCATTGAAAGCACAAATTCAAAAGAATTAGATACAAAAATCAGAAGAGAGAGAGAAAAGTACTGGATCAAACAGTTAAAAACCAAGTATCCATATGGTTTAAATGATCTTCTTTATGGAGAAAATCCTAAAAAATCTATATTACGCAATTTATTAATCCGCAAGGAAACTCCATGTAAAAAGATTCGCACAAAACGAATTAATAAAAATATCACAAATATTTCTCAAAATGAACTCTTGTCTTTACACACTACGTCAAGAAAGGAAATTTACAAGATAATCACCTCAACATCATGGAACAGTGTCAAAAGAATAGCTATACACAACGAACAATTCAAAAGTCATGTACTGTATGAATTCATTAAGGACATTACAGAATTCAGAACAGAAATAATGACAATAAACAAATGTAATAAAAATAAAAATAAAGAAAATATGGTTATAGAATTTAACAAACAAATAGATGGTATAAAATTTAAAAAAGTTTTCGAAACATGCAAACACTTATGGCCCTATCCTGATACCAGGACGCAAGCACATAGTCCACGCATCTTCTTTTCATATGACAAGCCAATTGCTAGCTTCATATTAAATTATCGCGCAACGGTAGCAAACTTAAAATGCAACGACTTCCTGGAAAATTTTCATCAAAATGGATTTACATGTAACTGCTTAAACTCTCCCTACAAGGACCCTATACATAATCATGTAATCACTTCAAATTTCGATGTAGTGGAAGACCATCAAATTAGGCAACTACTAAATTATGGCCCAAAATACAGGATCAACAGCCAAATTCGACCACAGGATACTCTAAGAAACATTGATACTGGTTTAATTAAATATATAACTAAACTACATAAAAAATACAAATGGGACATAGACAAATTGAGAGACTGGGCAATCTACGTAAGTGAAACTATTAAGAAAAGAGTTCCTACCATTCATATACCAAATGCTCAATCAAACTTCAACGTAGACGAACTCAAACACAAAATAAATCAATTAGGTAAACATTTTGTATTCACTTTAACTGATAAGGCACCTCAAAACTTTTCCATCATTTGCAAACAATTTTATGTATATTCTATGCTAAAAGAAGTAGGAATAGTTGATAATACAAACAACAACAATACATACATAGTGGAAAACAACAAAACAAAGCAAGAATTATTGTCCAATATGATAGCGTATAACAAAAAACTTAATCACACAGGTCAGTACCAAGAGTTACCTTTCATGTACATAATACCTAAGTTTCACAAAAAGCCTATAAAATTCAGAACAATAATAGCCAGTAAATATGCACCCACAATGTACCTATCAAAAATACTGGACAAAATACTCAAGATAGTATTAGCCAAAAGACAAAAACTCTGCGAAATATATAAAACTAAATATAAATGTAACCCTTTCTGGATAATCAACAATAACAAACCTATCCTTGATACCTTAACACACTTAAACAAAAAGAAAGCAGCAAAAACAATAAATACTTTTGACTTCACCACACTATACACTAATCTAGAACACAGGACAATAAACACAGCAGTTTCTGAGCTAGTAAAGGACACCTTACATTCCAAACTGCATATAAGAAATGATAAAATATACTGGGGTAACGGAGAACCTAAATTCACTACTATAAACCCACAAGAAGTGATAGATATGTGCAGGTATTTAATAGATAACACATACTTCATGCTCGGAGATCTCATATTTAAACAACAAATAGGAATACCTATGGGAACAAATGCAGCACCAACCTTAGCCAATATAACATTACACCATTTCGAATACAAATTCGTTACAAATGAAAACAACTTAGCAATAAATGAATATTTAGAGAATACATTCAGATACATAGACGATATAACCACGGCAGATGATCAAAATGTTCTTGAATTAAACTATAAATACATTTATCCTGCTGAATTAGTGCTAAATAAAGTAAACGAACAAAGTGATAGAGCAAATGTACTAGACTTAGATATTTGCATAAACCATAATTTGTTCCACACCAAGGTGTATGATAAACGTGACGATTTTAACTTTCGCATAAACCGGTTCCCTGATCCGACTACAAATATTTCGAAATCAGTTTTCAATAATATGATAGATAACCAAATATGCAGAATAGCTATCATATGTTCGTGCAAACAGTATTTTTATGAACAACTAATATCATTAAAAACAAGCTTATTAGAAAGAGGATATTCACACAAACTGTTCAAAACAGTATTAAAAAGGACATTAATACAAAAAAGTTGGATTTGCACAAAATTTGATACAACGGACATTCATCTATTACTTTCCAAAAAACCCAGTTAGAATAAAGCTCACACCACTGATGCAATTAAGTGCCGCATGGCACTCGATGTAATTACTGGCCACAGGCCTTAGATATAATTAATGGCCATATGGCCATAGATGCAATTACTGGCTTCACGCCACCAATATAAGTACTGACTATCAAAACCTCTGTGCAATCTGGCTTTTTGCCACCGATATAATTATGTGCCGCCTGGCACTCGATGAAGTTACTGGCCACGGGCCATAGATATAATTATATTAATGAAATAATGGGAAATGTTTTTGTTTTTTGTTTTTTGTTTTTACTTGCATGCATACACTAAACAACACGTGTGTATGGGACCACAGGGCAGAAACGCTTTTCAATACCTTTTTACTCCGGGGGCTCAAAAGACCTAAAGCTGCAACTAGTATGTCGGTACGCCACTGACGACGCCCGCCGAATACTAGTATCAGTCTGGCAGAGTGGTCAGCGAGTGAATGCACCTAACTCGTATGAATGTGTCTGTAGCACATAATCGTATTGAGTACCATTGACTTAATATACAGTTTAATACATAAACGTTAAGACTTGCCTGAAGCGTCCATACATGACATAAATACGGGATACATAAACTCCTAGAAAACACCTATCTACGAATCTCTCTCCTTCTTTGTGCTTAGCCCTAGCCTCCTTACGGCCCTTGGATTTCCTTCCTTTGGAGGTTGGGCTTCGCGTGTCCTACACGCATATCTTACTAAACTATATTTTTTAATTGGTGTTTACAATTTTTAATATAAGTGCACTCGTATCAGTCTTACAAATTTTCACTTACTAAATATGTATGGATGGTTCACGCTAATATCTATTGTTTTTTGTAGTAAAATATTGTTAATGTTGGATAACAATTTTACTTTTAGTTATTAATTATTAATCTGACTTCGTATTCAGGGAGACTAGGTGTACACTATATTCACCCTTGCACTACTAACAAAGCTATCACTTGGGCTATTTCACAACACCGCGATGGTAAATATGCTATTGGCCCTGAGTCGACACAAACCCGATTAAGGACTATGGATTGGATTTTGGCCACTGATCCTGCGGTTGTTTCTTCTTCTTATGGATAGTCTTCTTATGGATAATGCCTCCGGGGGCTCCGTAGCAGGGGAGGAGGATACATGCCCCAACTGGTGGATTCCGGATTTGGACCTCGGCGACCCCAATACCGTCGACTCAGGGTCCACATCTTTAGACGAAAGCATTTTAGACACACAACCACCGACAATAACGACCATTACAACAGGTGTCAAATGCCATAGAAATAATTGTAAATGTTGCATGCATTATAAAGAAGGTCATATGATACAGGGATATTACAATGACAATGAATATAGTATTAAGTCTCCCGCGATGGTATTGATAGCCTCTTGTAAAAGTCATAACGTAGTGTATCTAATTACTTGCGATCAATGTGGAATGCAATACGTGGGAGAAACTGGAAGACAGTTATCTAAAAGAATAGCAGAGCACAGGAATAGTTTAAAAAATACACTACGAGCAAGCTGCAAAAGACTTGCTATTCATTTTAATATGGGAATATGCAAAACTTTTTCAGTACAAATCATCGAAATCATTGAAAGCACAAATTCAAAAGAATTAGATACAAAAATCAGAAGAGAGAGAGAAAAGTACTGGATCAAACAGTTAAAAACCAAGTATCCATATGGTTTAAATGATCTTCTTTATGGAGAAAATCCTAAAAAATCCATATTACGCAATTTATTAATCCGCAAGGAAACTACAGGTAAAAAGATTCGCACAAAACGAATTAATAAAAATATCACAAATATTTCTCAAAATGAACTCTTGTCTTTACACACTAGGTCAAGAAAGGAAATTTACAAGATAATCACATCAACATCATGGAACAGTGTCAAAAGAATAGCTATACACAACGAACAATTCAAAAGTCATGTACTGTATGAATTCATTAAGGACATTACAGAATTCAGAACAGAAATAATGACAATAAACAAATGTAATAAAAATAAAAATAAAGAAAATATGGTTATAGAATTTAACAAACAAATAGATGGTATAAAATTTAAAAAAGTTTTCGAAACATGCAAACACTTATGGCCCTATCCTGATACCAGGACGCAAGCACATAGTCCACGCATCTTCTTTTCATATGACAAGCCAATTGCTAGCTTCATATTAAATTATCGCGCAACGGTAGCAAACTTAAAATGCAACGACTTCCTGGAAAATTTTCATCAAAATGGATTTACATGTAACTGCTTAAACTCTCCCTACAAGGACCCTATACATAATCATGTAATCACTTCAAATTTCGATGTAGTGGAAGACCATCAAATTAGGCAACTACTAAATTATGGCCCAAAATACAGGATCAACAGCCAAATTCGACCACAGGATACTCTAAGAAACATTGATACTGGTTTAATTAAATATATAACTAAACTACATAAAAAATACAAATGGGACATAGACAAATTGAGAGACTGGGCAATCTACGTAAGTGAAACTATTAAGAAAAGAGTTCCTACCATTCATATACCAAATGCTCAATCAAACTTCAACGTAGATGAACTCAAACACAAAATAAATCAATTAGGTAAACATTTTGTATTCACTTTAACTGATAAGGCACCTCAAAACTTTTCCATCATTTGCAAACAATTTTATGTATATTCTATGCTAAAAGAAGTAGGAATAGTTGATAATACAAACAACAACAATACATACATAGTGGAAAACAACAAAACAAAGCAAGAATTATTGTCCAATATGATAGCGTATAACAAAAAACTTAATCACACTGGTCAGTACCAAGAGTTACCTTTCATGTACATAATACCTAAGTTTCACAAAAAGCCTATAAAATTCAGAACAATAATAGCCAGTAAATATGCACCCACAATGTACCTATCAAAAATACTGGACAAAATACTCAAGATAGTATTAGCCAAAAGACAAAAACTCTGCGAAATATATAAAACTAAATATAAATGTAACCCTTTCTGGATAATCAACAATAACAAACCTATCCTTGATACCTTAACACACTTAAACAAAAAGAAAGCAGCAAAAACAATAAATACTTTTGACTTCACCACACTATACACTAATCTAGAACACAGGACAATAAACACAGCAGTTTCTGAGCTAGTAAAGGACACCTTACATTCCAAACTGCATATAAGAAATGATAAAATATACTGGGGTAACGGAGAACCTAAATTCACTACTATAAACCCACAAGAAGTGATAGATATGTGCAGGTATTTAATAGATAACACATACTTCATGCTCGGAGATCTCATATTTAAACAACAAATAGGAATACCTATGGGAACAAATGCAGCACCAACCTTAGCCAATATAACATTACACCATTTCGAATACAAATTCGTTACAAATGAAAACAACTTAGCAATAAATGAATATTTAGAGAATACATTCAGATACATAGACGATATAACCACGGCAGATGATCAAAATGTTCTTGAATTAAACTATAAATACATTTATCCTGCTGAATTAGTGCTAAATAAAGTAAACGAACAAAGTGATAGAGCAAATGTACTAGACTT
The DNA here is from genome assembly GCA_030248195.1 of Trissonchulus latispiculum. Classification (NCBI taxonomy): domain Eukaryota; kingdom Metazoa; phylum Nematoda; class Enoplea; order Enoplida; family Ironidae; genus Trissonchulus; species Trissonchulus latispiculum. The sequence goes on along the minus strand of JASAND010007365.1, from coordinate 88 downwards.
AGATATTTGCATAAACCATAATTTGTTCCACACCAAGGTGTATGATAAACGTGACGATTTTAACTTTCGCATAAACCGGTTCCCTGAT
>JASAND010007364.1:0-49316 GCA_030248195.1 Trissonchulus latispiculum | reverse complement strand
ATGTTTCCCGAAACACCATGGCACCTACTATTTCCGGAAGCACTATAGTACAGTACACACCTACTGTATTCTCGGAACACTATGACACACACTACTCTCACATACGTAATGCTTTCCCCACATGGCTCTGAGTCAGAGCGCAAAGTGGCATGCCGTATAATGCGTATGCACAGATGTGTGAAGGACAATTTTGTAATGAAAAGCTTTATATACGTGCTATTTATATGAAGGTCAAATATCGACAAATTATATTCTGACATACGCCAATATGAGCCTCGTTGTAGGACAGGCTCATATGTTAAGCCGTTGCAACTTGTTTTCCTTAATTTACAACCTCAACGCCACTCATATGCATTTTACAGGCTAGTTTCCGTTTTTGTACAACCTGCCTGAGAGTATATACTCATATGTATTTTACATGCGACGAAGGAGCATTTTTGGTTCTTGTGTATTTCATATATATAAGAAAAAAGGCGTAAGTGACACTTTGACCCTTTTTGTCAGATCCAAATGTAGAAATTTTGAACTTGCGCCGCAGTGACAAAGTGAAATACTGGATTTATTATAAGGAATTTTAGATATATAGATCTTTTTGCCAGATGAAACTTTGGAAGGTACAGATAACGTTTCTGCAAAAAAAACGAAAAACGGCCATTTGGTCTACTTACGCCCTTTTGCCAGATCCGTCGCGATATACGTACATATAGCCTTCCTAATTGGTGGGATACACCTCACCCAGCAAGGTTTTTTAGGCCATAGGTAAGGCCACGGCCTAAATTTATGAGTCGATGGCCTGAAGAATATTGGCCGTTGAGGCCATTTGGCCTAAATATTTCGACGAAAACCCAGTTAAATTTTATTGATTTTTAAGTAAAAACAGTAATTTAAAAAATTTTCGCTCCGTCGGCGCGAATTTATAGTTTAACTTGTATTTCTGGGCTGCGCCAGCTGCCAGCTAGTTACATTGTCTATTTGCATTTATAAATTCACATTCAAGTTATAATTTCATTTATATACTGTTATAAAGATTTCATCGAAGAAATGATATTTTTAGTAGTTTATCTTTATTTCTATTAGTTTAATTTTCTTCTTTCTGTGGTTCTCTATATATATATACTAGTATAGTATGCTCCTACATACCAGTTTTAATTTTCATTAAAAATTCCGTAATTCATTAATATTGTCGTGCACTATTATTTCTATGCTAACAAGGTTTTGTTTCTGCCATTTTAAGGTAAAAACGTAGTTTTTCTGGTGTGTTAAATAGTGACGATGGCGATATTTGTTGTTAAACAGAAATTTAAAAAACGCATGAATAAAATATGCTATATATATAACTGTAATTTTAACAATGCGTGCAATAACGCGCTACCTGAATATTAACAAAATGTGGATGGCCTAAATTTTTGGGTTGATAGGCTAAACTATTTGAGTCGTTGAGGCCATTTTGCCTAAAGTTCGGCGTCCAAAAAACCCTGCACTCCGGTAGTAAGTTGGCTTTTTTCCTTCAGGGTTGGGCGGGGCCTCCTGAAATTGTTTCCCCCACAAATCCGTTGCCCTCGCCCCTCTCTTTGTTCTAGTGGTCGAAAACATACCCATACCAAATTGTTCTTCTATGCTTATGCATGTTTTGTTCTTGTTTAAGGTAGACCAAGAGATTTGAGTTGAAACAGTCTAATTACGGATCCTTCGTTAAGTTGTCTGTCTACCCTTCAATTCCATCTTCTTACAGTCTAGCATTGCCACATCCACATCCATTCATTTTCCGATATCCTCCCGGATTTTTTATACTCAAAACCGAAAAACCGTTCTCCTGAATCTAATCCCGGTTGATCCGTGCATATTTGTTATCGTTTTCGTTTTCGTTGTTAATTCCCAACTGCCAGACAACAGCTGTGATCTGATCCATCACTCTGTTCTTTGTTGCATTCTCTCATCCTGCCTGTTACTATTTATATACGTTATACTATAGACGTATATATAGAGCTCTTGTTATACACATATACGTACTGCCACAGTTTTGTACGTATAGCATATACTCTATATTCAGCATTGTTAGATACACTGTTTTGTTTGAACTTTGAACGGTTGTTATCCTACCTTGTGTCCATGATTGACCACTGTCCACCTAAGTACAACAACCAGCATACCTGAAAACTTCATTGCACCTGTGGCCTCTGTATATATATATCTCAAGAAGGGATTTTGATTTTGGTTTTGGATCTTTTCTCTGCTGGAAACTGCGCGGTCATCTGTAAATCAATTTTTTGGATCCTTAGATTTTGGGATTTCAAGTTTGATGCCAGAAAACGGACACAACAGTGGACCGGTTTCCACCGGTGAGAGTCGTGGTGAAGGAAGTCCAACCCTGATGTCCATGTCCGCTACATCTCAGGGGATTCCTATTTCAGGTTTGACTCTTTCTGATGTATATACCTATAATTTGGTCGCAGGGTAGTTTTGCGGCGGGGGGAAGAAAGATCTTTTGCACAAAACAGCCAAAAATTAGGATATACTTTTGGGATATTTCGCTGGAGACACGCAGAACTCAAAAATGCTTGGATTTGTGTTTAAAACTTATTTTTAGGAAGACTGCTAATTTTCGAAAAGTGACCATTTTGACAAAACTTTAGGTATATATCTCAAAGAATTTCGGCGATGGTGTGGGGCGAAAGAAGTTAATTATATATATAGTTGTGGGAATTATGTAGTTGTGGGTTGATTTGTTTCTGGGATTATACGTGTAAAAAATGCTCAGATTAGTCCCGCTCAAGGGGAACTGAGAAAGCTTTGCAACGACAAGGATTCCATCCACTTAGTCACCGGATGATTAGGAGTTTGTTGATATAATCCGTTAGTTTTTTGTACCTATGTATTTATCGCTTGCCCGCCCACTCCAGATTTCATAATTATACCACTGGGTTTATTTTAGGCAAAAATAAGTGGGGGGGGAGGTCGAAAAGTGAGGAGGGGGAATAAAATGGGCCAAAAATTCTAAAAAATGCTGTATAAATAGCCTGTTTCCACATACACTGCTATAAGTATGCTTAAAAGTGCTCAAAAATCAAGTTTTAGCACCAAAAAAGGCGATTTTCGATCAAAAATTTCCGGCGAAGCCGGAAAAATTTTGACCAAAAATCCTAAAAATTTGGCAATTTCTGGGCACCTTAGGGTGAGTGGGGGGAAGCCCAAAAAAGTGAGGGTGGGGCCGAGTGGGGGGGGGGGGGGCGGTGCTCGAGTGGGGGGGCCCCAAAAAGTGCCCCCGCCCCCCCCCAGTAAAATAAACCCAGTACCACGCAGTGAGTTAGTATATAATACCGCTAGGAAGTATATACACGGTTCCGATTTTCGAAAAATCCGCCGTTTGTGTCTTGTCTTCATTAATGGAGGTACTTTCTTTCTTTTTTCTTCTATTATTCTGTCTTCATTTTCTGTGTTTTCTTTCTTTCAGGCGGCAATGGGAACGGCGGCTCTGCTCACGGCAGTCAGGCCGGCAGTCTACCCTGTCCAGGCGGGATGTTGACTCCCAGCTCCCCGCCTGGAGAGGAGCTGTCCTCCTCTGTGGTCAGTGATCCGCTGCTGCACTGTATGACCCCGGGCAGTGCCGGGAGTACCAGTGATCAGATGAGCAACGGTGGGGAGCGCAGCTCCTCTGGAGTTGAGAGCCCTCTTCTGACCGGACCGGGCAATGGCAGCCCGCCGGGCAGCGCCGGCAGCGATTTCAAGGGCTCTCCCCTCAGTATCGGGGGTGGGGGTGCTGGGGGTCAGGGCCTGCCAGCACTGGGTGGAGATCTGCCCTCCCCGATCAGTACCAAGTGTCCCCTGTGTGGGGAGAAATTCTCTGGGCCCAAAGTGTTGGCCTGTTTTCATACGTTCTGTAAGCCTTGCCTGGAGCGACTGGTCGACTCGCCCGGGAAGATTATCTGCCCTCAGTGTCATGCTGAGACTCAGCTGTGCCCGGATCTGGGCGTGGACTCGCTCCTGTCTGACTATGCCATCTCCAATGTTCAGGTGGGTCTGTTGTGGACACTCTTGTTCTTTCTTAGTTAATATAAAGATAAGAAGGATAAGATGTTTGGATAAGTGATAGTCATGTTCATTTATATATAAAAACTACTGTAGTCTGTATATATATCATAGGGGTCGCGGCAGCGACCCCTATAATATGTGTCGAAAGTCCCTGGAGACACCGTAAAATAAGCTGCGCAGGGGCTGCGCAAAATCCTGCGCAGATCTTGCGCAGATTTCATGCGCAAATTGTAGAGCACATCGAGTTTAGTATGTGTGCGAAGTTTCATCCCCGTATCACTTTCCGTTAAAAAGTTGCGCCCCGGACCGGTTATGAAAGTGATGTTTTTTTATTTTTTCCGGTTTCTCCTATTTAATGGTCGTATTGTCCTGACTTTCCGCCTCTTTCACGTAATCTGCAGCGGAGGCCGGACCTAAAGGGGTATAGGGTCTGGTAGTACCCCATGCGCCATTTAAGAATCGCTACTTTTTTTGCGCCGCAGTTGCGCCACAGCGCCGCAGCGGCGCCGCAAAGTCTGCTCAGAGCGAAAAGTGACCATTTTTGTGGTCGCTGCGCAGCTCGAACGTTAAGAGCTGGAGCCGATTTCTTTTTATATTCAGAAACTACATATATTGAACTAACTAAATAGCTAAGTCTCGTTTCTCTATCACTTCCCATGCGACCACAGTGGCCGGTCAAAAATGGTGAAAATTCGAAAAATGAAAAATCGAAATTTCTCGCTGTGTATTCAACTTAGAAAGCTCAATTCTTTCATACAAAGGTTTTCTGGCACGGCGAGTTGATTCCCGTAAGCAGTTTTGCCGTCGGACTCATTCATATTGCTGGGCTGGTTCCACTTTGCTGTCGGGAGGGTCAAGTCGGTACCGACTTCCAAGAACACCATATAGGACTGTGCATAGCCTCTCAAAACTTTGTCCATAGGGGTTTCCTGGTGCGCCCAGCGCATTCCCGGAGTCCGTTTTGCCGTCCGACCCACCCAATTTGCTGGACTGGCTCCACTTTGCCGTTTGAAGGGTAAATCGGGTAGGGGGTCAAGTGGTCAAAAATAAAATTTTTCAAAAGTGGTCAAATTTGGTACCAAATGAAAGCCCTAAGTGAGCTGAACAACTTTTGTCATAGAATTGCATGCTCAAAGTGGCTGTAGAGTGCTGTGGTGGGGTGGGGTGGGGACTTAGCGATTTTAGGTCAAAAATGAAATTTTTCAAAAGTGGTCAAATTTGTGGCAAATGAAAGTCCTGGGTGATATGAGCAACTTTTGTCATAGAACTGCATACCCAAAGTGGCTGTATAGTGCTGTGGTGGGGGCGGGGTGGGGACTTAGGCGATTTTAGGTCAAAAATGGAATTTTTCAAAAGTGGTCAAATTTGTGGCAAATGAAAGTCCTGGGTGATATGAGCAACTTTTGTCATAGAACTGCATACCCAAAGTGGCTGTAGAGTGCTGTGGTGGGGTGGGGACTTAGGCGATTTTAGGTCAAAAATGGAATTTTTCAAAAGTGGTAAAATTTGGTATCAAATGAAAGCCCTGGGTGATATGAGCAACTTTTGTCATAGAACTGCATACCCAAAGTGGCTGTAGAGTGCTGTGGTGGGGTGGGGTGGGGACTTGGCGATTTTAGGTCAAAAATGGAATTTTTCAAAAGTGGTCAAATTTGTGGCAAATGAAAGTCCTATGCGAACGGAACAACTTTTGTCTTTACTTCTTCAACCGAAATGTAAAGGATATAATATAGACACAGCCCCAACACACACACACACACACACACACACACATATTATCCTCTTTTGTGCGGAGCATTTTTGTTACTTGTATATATATATACATAATGTTATAGTGGGTTTTACGCTATGGCTTAATTTTGGAAAGTTATTTTGGAAAATTCCAAGTGCTGAAATTTGCATTAATTTCCTTAGTTTTCATGGCCAATTTTGGACATTTATGTTGGGGAATTCCAAGTGCTGAAATTTGCATTAACTTCCTTAGTTTTCAACCGCGCTTTAAAACTATTGTCAAGCAAAAGTTTTTAAAGAAAGTGGAACTCACCGTGTCGTTGGGGTCTTGACAGCAAAGGATGGGGAGGAGGCCTTTCAAAGCTGTGAAGGTTTTTGTAAGCTTTTCTCAATCCGTGGTACAGTGTAGAAGCTATCCTATTTGGGTTTTAAGTTTGTTATAATGTATATTACCTTACTACAATCCAAAATCCGCATTGTACAATTTTTGCTGTATAAAGTCCGCAGTTACACAAAATGGTCGCAGTAAATTGTTACTATGACCTTAACAGATCATATAAAATCAATAATGTTCACCTTTTGCCCGAAACTCAATTGAAATAGTTGGTCATATTAGGGAAAAACCCCCAAAAAAATTGGCTACGTTCCAAAGCTTATCGCTGGCAACTGCTTGAGCCGCATTTTATTTAACAAAGCTCGGGTGCAGTTCTGTTTAGAGCGACCAATTTTTGATGAATTATTAAAAATTTTGGATAGATCTTCCGTTTTCGAACGCGTGAAAAGCAGAACATACAGTGCTCTTTGTTGTTGATGCGGTGGCTGTTCCAATCACCTGACGATCGTCAGTCGGTTCGGGCATCTATTGGAGGTGCCAGCATTCGTCAAGGTCCTCCGGAGTTTTCCACAGGGCAGATAAGGGTGGATGAAGCGGTGGCAGTCGCCTCGGAAGCAGGTGATGATAACGTGGGAACAGGCACAGTCGAACCAAGCAGTTTGAATTCGTTCCCAAAATTCGTTCCCGTTCCCAAAATGGACAGTTGGAGCCAGTTTCATAAAGAACCTTCCGATCGCTCTAGGTCTCAAATTGTCGAGTAGACTGTTTTCAGTGACATTTTCTGTATCAAAATTATATGTAAATGTATCTACGGACAATTTTATGGTGATTAATTTAATTAGCTATGGATATTATGGAAGCAGAAAAAAATTAGTAAATTTAGTTTTCAAAATTTCTCGAGCAGGTCTCAAGGCGAACCGAAATCGAGCTTGAGAACTTTTTCAGTGTGACTTGCAATTGGACTTGCAGATCTCGAAAACTTACAGGGCAGTTTAGCTACTAGACTCTAGAAAATTTGTATGAAACTTTCCCCCGGGGTCGTTTGCTGCCCCGATTCTGTGGAGATACCAGTTCAAAATTGGGCAGAAACCCCCAACCTGTAGTTGAGAAAGGGTGGAGCTGTCAGTTGGATCTAGACAGGTGAGATTCCCGGGGCCTCTTTGTGGCCGGTATTGGGGCTAGATTCAGCCGGTCAGGGAGAGGTTAGAATAGACAGATTTCTCACATTTGGCTAAACGTCCTGGATAGCAATGATTTTGCGGCGCGGAAAGGGCGGGGACTTCGATTGGTTGAGTTGGATAGGTACTCGAACTCAGTTTCTGAGCTCTTTTCAGCATTAGTTGTAGCGGTATTATGTAAAAAACAGGCTATTTTGCTGCATTTTTGGCGATTTTAGACCACTTTGGATTCCTCACCCACTTTTTGGCCCACCCCCACTTTTTCCCTTAGAGAAAGCCCAGTAGACTGTACAATGTCAGCATTGTGCGTACAAGCCTAACGTTGTACGATGGTGGTAAATGTAGGTAAAGGTTTCCCCTGGAGAATTCTCCCATCCCTGCGGGGTATGGAGTTCCGGTGCTCATCCCCGGTTTCATTGCCCTTGAGTCAGTAGTGCCGCCTCGAATGATGACTACAACCGTGGAGGAGGGGCCAGCTCCTCAAGGCATATGCCCTACACGGTCTCCTGTTACCTTCCAACATTTGTGGTACCCATTTACCGACCAATTAAGGATGGATAGCTGGATTGGCTAGAGACCACGGCAAAGCGATGTGCTTAGTCCCTTGCTCAAGGCAGGGTTTTTTTTTGGTTTCACGATTTGCGCCAGTGTTGCGTCAGGAAAAATTTTATTGCGTCAGGAACTGGGGTCACTGCGTCAAAAATTAAATTTATTTTTAAAAAATTTAATAAGTATTTTAAACATTATTTTAATGTTTAACCAATATATATTTAACTTATCAATACACAGCATTACATTTTCCACCTGTTTTTTAAATTTTGCATCATTAAAGCCGACTTTAATGTGTGAAGCATTAAGAGCTAGAGAAAGAAACAGCACGGTGGGTCTGGGGGGCGGAGCCCCCCAGAAGTTGAAGAATTTTTGCAATTAAGACTCTCCCAGGAATTAATTTAGAGCATTTTCGCGACCAGTTGATGTGGTATTAGGTATAGCCGGTTATTGCAATACGAATGTATATTAAAATATTTTTAAGTGCTACATCTGCAAGACTTGCAGGCTGTTGCCGCTGCTACATGCGCCCTTATTCAATGAATAAATAAAATATTAGTTTGTCCGTCGTCGTAGCAATCAGCAACTAGTAAGAATTCAGACATGCGGGGGTCTGGGGGCGCAGCCCCCAGTAGAAAATTTTTGGAAATATCACGTTTGAAACACAATTTTTCGAGCAAGTTTGCACAATTTTGCCTCTAGTTGAAGTTCAAATCCAGCTGCGCCAGGCTTGCGTCAGGGCTAATTTCATTTGCGTCACACGAAAAAAATTTGCGTCATGACGCAGCCCCTGACGCAAAAAAAAACTATGGCTCAAGGGGATTTGTGAAAGCTTTGTGGCAGCGGGTATTCGAACCTAGAACTATCGGATCCAAAATCGAATGCCTTTCCACTCGGCCGTGACGACACTGTACGAAGATACGGCTGCGGCCTTTGTACGCGACATATTATTTATCTATGTTTAAGTGTGTGTCATACTATATACATTTTTGTTGTTTCAGGATGCACTGGCCCTCAGTTCCAAAAGTAATAACCTACTTTGCACTGGTTGCAAAAGCAAGGATCTAAGCGCCGTTGCCTACTGCTCAGACTGTACCAACTTTCTGTGCAACAACTGTGTCATGGCTCATCAGTATATGCATTGCTTTGAGGGACACAATGTGCGAAATCTCGAGGAGATTGATGGTACTTAAGTTCTTACTATCTTTTTTACATTATTTCGGTTGGTTTTTGTTTTTGCTGGTTTGTTTGCTTAACGTGAATTTGTTTGAGGGCACCGTCGTGGATAAAGTTTACTCCAAGTAATGAATGAGTAATAATGGTTGAGTAAGAGTTGATGTCTCCAAAATTAATCACCAGCTCAATTGAAAAACTGGATAAACTTGTAGTTTTTGTCCATGCTTGATTGTCATCTACTTTCGTGGCCGTATCCAGGGGAGGGGTTTTGGGGGTTGAAACCCCTTCCTTTTGGGTTGTATTTTATCCATACTCCATTAGAAAATGTGTAAATTTTTGTCAAAACCCCCTCTTTTCAGTAAAATTTTGTCAAAACTTCCTTTTCAAAATCCTGGATATATACGCCCAATACCTAATTTGTATTAGTTAATAGCTTTTATGTTATGGACGTACGTAGTGCGCACTTTATCATTTTTGTCACTGACCGTAGTTTGTTTGTTCACGCTCGTCTGTTTTTTAGGTAATAATTTTGATCGGCCAGTACGCTGTCTGCAGCACAAGGGAGAGACGTTGAAGTTCTTCTGCTTCACCTGTAACATACCCATCTGTCAGAGTTGCACCCAGTCAGATCATCTCAAGGGATTGCATAACTGGGACAACATTACGGATGTAGCCAAACAGCAGGTGCGTCCTTTGAAGACGGTTGTAGACCACACGGTTTTATTGCATAAAATACTGCGTATATGTCAACTCTCAATCGATGCTTAAACTCTGTCAAAAACAAAAGATATGCGCCAAAGTACGCAGCCGAAAAATTAGTTGGAATTTCACGAGTGTTCTCAATTAATTTCATGTCACAATTCATCGTAGTCTGGGGATTTGACTTCTTCTGGGGGGCTGTCGCACCCCAGACTCCCCGATTACCTTGTCGACTCTACATTGATTTTCTGTCTGCAGTTACCTATATGCTTTCTGCCAAAGCACTTTGTATTATAATCTTCTTAACTGTTAACGGAATACTCCAAAATTTAAATACTTTCTTAAATTTATGGTGGCTCTTCTCCGACACCTTGCGTATTTATTTTTCGTTTGCTATTCATTTGTGCTTTTCAAGAAAACATTTTCAAAATGTTTTCAACTTCTGCGGATCCGTCTCCTCAGACCTTCACAAAGTTTTGAGGTCTTGGGTTTTTTAATGGGAGATGGGAGGGTGCCCCCCAACTTATTGGGTTATCCCACTCGGTTTCTCTATTTTTTAATTTTTAAGCTTCCCTCCACTCACCCTAGGTTGCCTAGAAATTGCCAAATCTTTGGGAGTTTTAGTCAAAATGTCTAAAATTATCCGGGTTCGCCTGATGTTTTTGGTCTAAAATAGTCAATTTTTGGTATATACTAAAACTGAATTTTAAGGTCTTTTAGCTTGGGGTTATAGCAGTATGTAGAAAACTGGCAATTAGATATTTTTTCTTTTTTCATTTTTATCCCATTTGATCCCCCAACTTTGGTCTTCCCCGCACTTAACCCTTTTACTTTTTTGTCGAAAAAGCCACAGAGGTCCGAACCCTCGAAAATACTTTCTACATAATGGTACTGGCATTTTTTATTGGGGGGGGGGTGGGGGGGCCCACTTGTCGGTTCCCCCTCCACTTTTCGGAGCCCCCCCACTTTCGCCCCCCCCCCCACTTTTCGGCAAGCCCCCACCCACTTTTTTGGGGGTCGCCCAAAAGTGTCAAAAAATTAGGTTTTTTAGGTCAAATTTTCAAAAATTTTCTCAATTTGTAGCTAATTCATCGACTTATAAGCTCATTTTAAGCTTAAAAACAGCGATTTTTTGTGTTTTTACCTTAAAAATGCTAATTTTTCGCTAAAAATTTCGGTATATTTTACATTTGGCTCGCCCCCCCACTTTTCGGAAGCCCCCCCACTTCCCCCTCCCTAGGAAGGGGGCGAAGCCCCCCCCACTTTCAAAACCCTAAAAAAATGCCAGACGGTACGCCACTGTGGTCTGGCTGGGTCTGAATTTGGATTTTTCTATCCTTTAGTAGATTATGTTATGCTCCCTTCTTTTTCGTTCAGATTGACTATATGCAAGATCTACTGGAACAGGCCGGAGTGAAGCAGCGAAATCTGGTCCAGTCCTTCAAGGCTGTGGATCAGACCAGTAGTCGCCTTCACTCCGCCTTCCAGCAGGCCCAGCAGTCCATCAATGAGACGATGGCCATGGTTCAGGCCATTGTGGAAGAGCAGCGGGGCCAGGCCCTTAGGGATCTGGAGTCTGTGTACAGTTCTAAGCAGGTACTCTACCACACTGTACTCTGTACTGTTACTTTACTGTTACAGTGCCTGTGGTGAAGAGTGGTTTTTGTCTGTACTGGGTCTTTTCGTCGTATCTTTTTGTGCAGTGTTCTGGGCTTATTCTAGTGGGGTGGAGGGTGGGGACACCCATAAACACCCTCCCCCCCATATCCCCCCAATCTCCCCCCCCCCAAACAGAGTGGGTGCCCCTTTTGGTACCAAATTTTGCCCTGAAAAAATTGTTCCGAGGGCCAAATTTACAAAACTTCGCCGGAGATGTTTACTCAATTTTTGCCATTTTCAATATTAAATCCGCTTTTTTGCGATAAAAATCAACTTTTGCGGTGCATGCTAGAACTTAGCGCTATGTTTAGCATATTTTTAGAAACATTTTCGCCCCCCCCCCAATTTCATGCCCCTCTGACGTTTGGAGGGACCAAGAAGTCTCCCCAAGAAAAAAATCCCCAGAATAAGTCGTGTTCTTTGAAATTGCGTTGCCTTGAATTACTCTTAATTTATGGAGTTGGATTGATGTCTATGGACGTTATTTTGGAAGGGTTTATATTTTCCAAAACTGCAAAATTAATCCAAATTTTTTGCTGGTGAAGAGGGCGTGTTGACAAATGCACATTTCAGCGACTCTGAATTCTCCAGAAAAGTTGCCAAATGCTCATGTGGGAAGAAATCTCGCAGCTTGGCACTGAAGTTCTAGAGCACACTTTGAAAATATCCATCCGCCCGCAGTAGTGTGCTTTTAATTTTATTCCTTCCAAAACTACTGTGATCCATGGAGAAACTTCAAGAAATCTGTATTATTCAAAACACTTTAAATTTCAATCTAGTCGCAGTTTCGTCGAAATTGTTTTAGACTAGGAAACAACCTACCTATAGTAAATTCCCAGAGATTTTGTTGTAAATTAAATTAAATGTACATTGCGACTGTCTTCCTTTGTGCTCATCTAATTGGAGTAAAGTTAAATAAACTGGTTCTCTAAAATTCTTGCTTTTGGACTTCGGGGATGTTTTTTTCCGGCAAGTAATGGTTTAGCCATTTGAGGCATAGCTAAGTGCTCGTAAAAGCAAAAATGTTCATTTTGGCGTCCTGTTCTCATCTAAAACGGATAACCGCTCCAATGCGCCGGCCAAAAACTGAAAGTTTTTACTTGGTTTGAACAGTTTGCGAATGGGATCAGAATAATATGTTAGTTAGCAATTTTGTACCTTTACAACTTTCTACGCCGGTGTTGCATCACTTTTTAGTATACTGAGCAGTATACATACAGTTGGTGCGCTCCACACTTGGAACTACAGAATTATTTTAGTCCCACCCTAGTTTCGTGCGTTCAGAAATATAAGTTTAAGATATAAGTTTAAGATATAAGTTTTGAGATATAAGTTTTAGATTCAGCCTTCAATCCTTTGGTTGTTGTAAAAGTGCATAGTGATTATTATGTTGCTGTTATTTTTTTGTGTGTGTTTTGTTTGAATGCACTATTTTCCATTCCTCTTTAGGTCTCACTGAGTATCATGGAGAAGAAGATGCAGAATACGATGGAAAAGTTGAATCAGACAGTCCAATTCACTGGACGACTTTTGACTCATGCCGCTCCGGCAGAGGTAGGCATGCATCTCTTGGGTTTTCTTTAGTTCAGGTTCAGTTTCAGGTTTATTTGGTCAAAAATTTCAAACGTCCTTTGGATTTGCGGGAATTATTTGATTTATAACCGTCTGTTTTGCTGCTAAACACCGATGATTTGAACTAGGGCTGCTGGTTTACTTGTAGCAAGCTAAATTATTTTTATTTTAGAGTTGTTTTTAGTATATTACGCAAAATGTTTAACATGGTAAAAAGTGTTAATTTTTTTCCAAGAGAATTTGTAAAAGAACTTTCAATCCTAAAATCATGTCCAAACGTAAACGTTCATCTGTACCATAGTAAGCAGGATATTTTTTACAAGGAGAGGGGGCGAGAAGACCTCTCGAAATTGACTTCCGTTCCCCCGAAATCGCCCCGTCCCAGGATTTTTGCTTACCCCCGGGACTTGTTGAGGCCCTAAATTTTTGCTAAAAACAGATTAATTTTCAAAAATTTTCCGGCTCATTTTGGCAGGGCTATAATATGCCTATTCAAAAACGTGTCACTGCAGTTTGGGAACGAATTCAAACTTAAGCTTGGTTCGATTGTGCCTGGGTGGCTCAATCGGTAGAGCGTTGGCCTAGATCGCCAAAGGTTTTGGGTTCGATCCCCACCTCAGGCCCGAATTTTTCGGGTCGGAGGTGCTGCAGTGACTTCCTTCTTTCTTTCGTTTATTATCGTGCATTCTTCTACAGCCATCGTGCGCCACCTGTCAGTTTGAGCTTGTCTCGCGGGGTGTGTGCCTTTGGCAGGGGTATATGCCTATTCAAAAACGTGTCACTGCAGTTTGGGAACGAATTCAAACTTAAGCTTGGTTCGATTGTGCATAGGTGGCTCAATCGGTAGAGCGTTGGCCTAGATCGCCAAAGGTTGTGGGTTCGATCCCAACCTCAGGCCCGAATTTTTCGGGTCGGAAGTGCTGCAGTGACACCCTTCTTTCTTTCGTTTATTATCGTGTATTCTTCTCTGTATATTTTTAAAAGTTATAATTCAATTTTTAACATATGATTAAATGTTCAGTGGAGCGAATCGTAACTCTGAGGATAGTACCTGGAGAGAGGGACCATGTGCAATCGCACGGCGTTCATATTATGTATCTTATTTTATTCAAAATACTTATGCAAAGGCCGTAACAACAGAGCTGTCCACCACTGCAATATACGTATGTTAGGAGCTGTGCCAGCTAAGTCTTCGGAAAAATTTGGGGCCAGTTATGCCCCTTCTTGACTGGTCCCAGGCACCCAGCTTCTTGTTTAGCGATTTGTACCAAATTTCTGAATAATTCTGGGATAAACTTACCTTAGCCTTAACCATAACCTGAATCTAGTCTGATCTAAAAAATTTCAGAGATTCAGTTATGGATTCTGTCGGTTATGTCCTTCTAAAACACAGAGTATATTCCCCCCATGCATGTGGGCTCTTGGAAATCATTATCCAGTGCACATTACACTCACTCACGAAAGCGTAACGACTCTGTTGGTGCGAAATGTGTCTTTTTGAACCCAAAATTTTTGAAACGGGGTCGCGAATGTTATGGAAATTAATTGTGTAATTGGAGCAATTGAAAATTAAATTTTTGGTTTTGTGGATGCAAAAGTTTAAATGGTCCTGAATTTCTGTTGCAGATTTTGGTGTTCAAAAAGCTGCTGGAGACACGACTTCAGGCTATCCTGAACTACAATCCGGACCTAAATCTACAGGCTCATGTGGAATTGGAATTTGTCAGCAATCTGTCCGCGGCTCGGTTGGTCAACGCTTGTAGAATTTGGCTTAATTTTGGCTAACAACAAATGGGTGTTGACAGACACACGTCAGATATTTGAGCATAGACACAGACAGAGAAGAGGTGTAGAAAGCAGACAAGTGCCAAGTGCAATGTACTTGTGCGTTGGAAGTTGTACACGTTGAATTCGAATTTTGGTTGGAGCTCATTCTACTGAAGCTCCCGTGACTCAGTTTGTTGGAGTAGGTTAGAGTTATGCAGGAGACCTTGGGTTCTAGTTCCGCCGGGAGCTCGACTTCCGAAACGGACAGGGTTAATTAAGGATGATATTATTGCTTTAAGTTCTATAGAAATGGGTGAAAATCTAACTTTTACATGTGCAGCATCAGCACCCATTCAAAAAATAAAGCTAGAAGAATTTTGATAGACATTTGAAACAGTCCTGTGAATTTTTTCCCACACTATTGGTAGGCTTGTTTTCAAGCTTTTAGCTAGCTGGTTTTGCTGATGGTAATGTCATTTTTTACCAAAACTCTTATTTTTTATGTTCGGTCAGATTGTGCATAACTGGGAAGAGTTGTTCTCTTGCATTTCAGCCTGGCCATTGCCAACACCTTTGGCTACATTCGTCCACACGGCCCACTGGACTTGACCGCTGCCAGCGGCGGGGCCAACGGTGGCTCAGCCAGCGGCAAACCGATGGCTCCGATTGCCCGACCTCCACCGCCAGGCTCTGTCCCACCTGGGGCTGGGCCCCTCCCACCCATCCCGGGCCTGCATGCCCTGATGAACGGCGTGGATCCGAGTGGTAACGGCAACGGCGGATCAAATCTGGTACAGAGTCGCCAGTATGGGAGCAGTGGAAGTCTGGGCCCTTTTGGAACCGGCGGCGATGCCAATCTGCCCGGTCTGTCTGGCTATGAACGATGGTCCAACGGTGGCAATGAGGGCGGGGCCTATGTGGGCGGCAGTGGTCACCACCACCACCACTCCGGAGTGAATGGTCATCCCGGTGGGCCCGGAGGACCGCTGTCCATTCATCCGGGAGTAATGGCGGCCCCGCCTGGTCTGGGCCTGGATCCGAACAGTGCCGCCTTCTACCCGTCCGGACTGAGCCCGACAGGCAGTAGCGGAGGAGGCGGAAATCCGAACGGAGGCGAGGGGCCCATGGATCCCCAGATTGTGGAACTGACTGCTCGAATGATGACCCGACCCCCGGGTGGTCCCCAGTCTCAGCAGCACCACCAGCAACAGCAACAGCAGCAACAGTCCTTCTTTCCGCCCAAGTCTCAGATCAAACGCCACAAGATGATCTATCACTGTAAGTTTGGAGAGTTTGGTGTGATGGAGGGTCAGTTTACGGAGCCCAGTGGTGTGGCCGTCAACGCGCAGGGCGACATCATTGTGGCCGATACCAACAATCATCGGGTTCAGGTCTTCGATAAGGAGGGCCGGTTTAAGTTCCAGTTTGGGGAGTGTGGCAAACGCGATGGCCAGTTGCTCTACCCCAATCGAGTGGCTGTGAATCGGGCCACAGGTGATGTGGTGGTCACCGAGCGATCGCCCACTCACCAGCTGCAAATCTACAATCAGTATGGGCAGTTCTTGCGAAAGTTTGGGGCCAACATCCTTCAGCATCCCCGGGGCGTTACGGTGGACAGTAAGAGTCGGATTGTGGTGGTGGAGTGTAAGGTGATGCGTGTCCTGATCTTTGACATGTTCGGGAATGTCCTGCAAAAGTTTGGCTGCTCTCGGTACCTGGAATTTCCCAACGGTGTGGTTACCAACGATAAGCAGGAAATTTTCATCTCTGACAACCGGGCCCACTGTGTCAAAGTGTTCAACTATGACGGTCAGTATCTGCGTCAGATTGGATCGGAAGGTGTGACCAACTATCCCATCGGTGTGGGCATCAATCACCTGGGTGAGATTGTGGTGGCAGATAATCATAACAACTTCAATCTGACAATTTTTCAACAGGACGGCACACTGGTCAATGCGTTGGAGTCAAAGGTGTGTTTGTGCTTTGTTTGTTCAGTTCCCTTGTGTCGTTAAATTACTTACGCACCTGAAGTGCTACCGTCATGTTAGTCTTTTTTGAGCAACTGATAACTGAGAGTGTGACGCTTTTGTGTTTGAGTAATGCTTGTTTAATCGACGTAACTTGTTGCTTGGAAGTATATTTTTTGAAATTTTGGAATTTTATCTGAAATTTTACCAGTTCTTTCTCTTAGCCAAGATATCTGTGGTAGTTACGTAAGTATAGCAGTTGCAACTTCAGCAACCAAAACTCAAAAATATCGGGCTCCGGATTGGGATTTGAACCATGGCCTTTTATTTGTGTTTTTTGTACTATGCTTTCTCACATTTTTGATTTCCAGAAGCAAAATTTTATTAATTTTCTCAAAAGTTTTGCACTGCAGGGGCTAATGTTATCAAAGTTGGGTTGAGTTCAACCCGGGTTGAACCCATTTTTGGGTTCAACCCTAAAATTTTGGGGTTGGCTAAACCCCGATGGTGATTATCAAACTTTTTTAAGGTTGGGTTAGCTTAACCCGGGTTAACCTGTTTCAACCCGATTTCAACCCAGTTTTCGACCCATTTTTCAACCTTGGTTTCCCAAAGCAGCTTAGTTTGAAGAAGACGCAGGCTTAAAATACCTTGTTCCGACAAACTGCAGCTTCAGACACTTATATATTCACACCATCGCCAACTTACCAGCGGTGGCCATAATTTAAAAAAAATATTGATGATTGTGGCAGAAAGGAGGCAATGAAAAATGAAACGTCTTGCTTAAGAAAAGATTGGATCACAGTTGTATAGTATTCCATTTATTAGTGATATGTGGTATTTTAAGCGAATGTTGTGCAAACTATGGTCTTATTAACTTTAATTCAATGTAAATGGATTGATAAAACAAAATTGATAAAACGAAACGAGACCGTTGTTCTTTGTTATTTCAACCCGGGTTGAAATCTCAACCCTCCTCACTGAGGAGGGTTGAGATTCGGCTATTTCAACCCGAAAACCAACCCAAATTTTGAACCCAAATTTAATGATAACAATGGGTTGAAACTCAACCTGAATTTCCACCTCAACCCTGTTATTTCAACCAGGGTTTATTCAACCCTGTTTTGATAAGATTGGGTCGAAATTTTCAACCTCAATCTCAACCCGGGTTGAGGTTTCAACCCGGGTTGAAACCCTAACCCGGGTTGAGATTGGGTTGAAAACTTTGACCCCGGTGTTATCAAAACAGGGTTGAATCAACCCGGGTCGAAAAAACAGGGTTGGGTTTGCAATTTGGGTTGAATTAGAACAGAATTAACGCTGGAAAAGATAAGTCAACCCTAAAATATTTGATAACATTGGGTTGAGCACCGGGGTTTAGCCAACCCGAAAATTTTAGGGTTGAACCCAAAAATGAGTTCAACCCGGGTTGAGCTCAACCCAATTTTGATAACACTGACCCCTGATGACAATTTGTAAAAAATTTTGTGCCCTCGGCACTGGTTCTTGCATTATTTAAAATCAAATGTTGCCATTGTTGGTGTTATGTCTTCAACTTCTGAATGGCTCTTTGTCCCTTGTGCCCTTTCAGAAACATTAAAGAAGCATTTATCGGAACTAGAATTAACTTTTTGTTTACATTTTTAGGTGAAACATGCTCAGTGTTTCGATGTGGCGTTGATGGACGATGGCTCGATTGTCTTGGCTTCGAAAGACTACCGACTCTATGTCTACCGATACCTTCAGCTGCCCTCCAATATTCCAATTTGACGACCGCCCCCCCCCCTGACTCCCAGAAATTCCTGATTTTCTAGAACAGAAATTTTCTCACCCCTGCAGTCCCCTAGCCTCGATTTAGCTGTTGTTTAAATATTGTTGTTAAATGAGGTGGTCCTTCTAATCTTGTTTTTCTCGTTTCGTTTCGTTTGTCTCACTCTGAAATTGTCTCGCACCATTTCTGTTTCTTCTTCTTTTTCTTCTTCTTTTTCTTCTTCTAAAACTTTCTTTTTTTAGGAAAATTCTTTATTGTTATGTATACTTCTTGGTTTTTAGGCATTTGATAATTGGTACTGGTATTGGTCAATTGGAATGGTTTTTTCTTATGCCTCTGTACTACTGTATGTGTATACTTGGAATGTGAATTGGAATATACTACGTACGTAATGGTATATAACTGGTGTAAATTTGGCAATGTCATGTATATACATTAATACAGATATATTTAGTTACTACTCGTTTATATTAGCTTGTGTGTGCTTGCTTGTTTCTTTTGTTTAGTATTAGTTGTACCATGACTGCCTGTGTAGTAAAAGGGATAGATGTGTAAATTTTTATCAAGAGGAATTTTTCTCAGAAAACAGTTATTTTTCGATGCCAATTTTCTTTAATTTCAGCAAAACGGTGTATCCAAATGTTTATCTGCACGCCTATATATAGGTCCTGCATATGCTTGCTAAACTTGTAACGTTGGTTAAGGCGCGTGTCTGTTTTTCTGTAGCTGATGATTATTTGTTACATGATATGTAGTTTTTTGGTTTATATAATATGTCCTATTGCTTGGCGTATACGCTGTCCTCTTTTGCCAGTCCTGAAGTTTGTTCTTTAGACGTGTTTACTGACGTCCATTTAAAGCTTAACTTATTTTATTGTATTGGTAACTGAAACCTAACTCTTGGTTGTCTAATGGGGCGGGGGAGGGTCAAATGAAGTATTGCGTATTAAGCTTGGGTGATTCAAAGCTGTTGTGTTGGGTGTACACATGGCTGAGAGGCTTAATTTGTACCGGCAGTCTCTAATTCAATTCATTTGAAGGTATAGAACTGATGTTTACCATTTGTTGAATGTTCGCCGGCACTATGTTTGTTTGTACACATGCTATTGTATATAATTATGTATATTTACGTTATTAGATATACTGTAGTGCTATATTATGTACTGTCTCATTTTGGTGTTTTGATACAAATGCTTGTTTGCAATGTTTCCTCTAATGATTGAATAGAACATAGCTAGCTAGGTTAGCTATTCACAGCTACGTATTTTTCTTTTCCAGAGAAATTTCTATTTTAGTTTTAGTTTGTTAGAGATTTAAATTTTTTCCTGGAAAAATTATCTTCATTTTGTTTGCATAATTTTGTACCAGTGAATCCTTTTTCTTGCCTATTGCCTTGTATAATGTTTGTTGCTTTTATTTGCTGTTGGGTGGGGGTTTCTCAGTTAATTTTTATAACAGGTTTCCTGTTTTGGGATGTTGGAAAAGTTGAAGTTTGAAGAATAATTTAAACGTGAAAATAATTTTTGAAACTTCTTGTTGGATGTTTGTAATTATGTCAACTTTATGATTAACTCGTGTCCTTTTTCTTGTTAATTAGCAGACCAGTCGTTTTATTTCTAGCCTGCCTAAGTAATACCTCAGTTTTTACGAGATGTCGTCAAATGTTTTTCTGCTCGTACGTATCAAGTTTTCTATGGATTTCTGTGTCATTTTTTGATTTGAAGAAAATTGTGCTGGCTAGAAGTTACACTTATTAAGACTGTCAGAATTCTTGTTAATAACAGTTCGTCAGAAACTAAATATTAACTTTGAAGCAGGTTTTGTAGTGGAAGCTACTTAATACGAGCATAAAACATTGGCGGCACATTTACGTTAGCTCCTCTACACCTTTTGCCACTGCGAATAACATCCTTCAACTAACACCCGAAGTCTAATTCTACCTACTACCATTTTTCATTTATATACTTTCCTGCTTAATTGTTACGTCTTCTTACGTACATTTCATGTCTAATTATTAATTGTTGGCTTTCATAAATTTGACTGATTAGATTGGCTTTGTTTTGGTTGTTGTATACTTTTTGTATCTTGTATACTTGTGAAATATTTTACACCCAACCCTACGCGTTTGTATGTATATAACTTCTTAGTTTGTACTTGTTTGTATCTGTTTACTAACTAAATGTGTCGGCATTCTTGGACTCGAAAGTTTTTTATGCCTAACCCCGACCCCACTATTCTGTCATTGTTTGGCTTGTTTCCTTTGCCTAGAGAGAGATCTAAGAATAGTGGTAAATACGTACGGTAGTTTTGTGTACGTATATGCGTGTGTCTATGTTAGTCAGTTGTGTTGTTTTTTTCTGTGCCTACTCGCTGTATACAATACTATATATATAATGGCTATTTGTTTTTAAGCTGGTTTTTGTTTATTAGTTAATTTTCTTTTCCTGTTTGTTTTTAATATTAGCACGCATTATTATTATTTAGTTTAGTCTACAATATTCCTTTTTAACCGGTTACCCTCAGGTTACGGCTTGATTCAGGAAACATGATCCCTTTCCCTTCCCTGTTGCCCAAGTTGCCCTGGCCCCGTTTGAAAAATCTGCTCTTGCATGAGGCTTATAAGGAATGAATAAATTGTTGTTCCTTAAAATTTATTAAAATAACTTTACTACAAGCGATTATTTTTTGAAAGTTTCAAAGGTGATCCTCGCCGCCCCTTTTTGTCTGGCAATTTCTTACAAAGTCTTTAGCCCTCAGTATTAATCTTAAAACAAATTTTGCAGCAGAGTTGGTTTGTGATTTTCAAAATTTCAAGAGCTAATGTCACTAACTCAGATGTAGGTATGCATGGTGTCTCTCTGGAGCAGAAAATGTGCTCTATCTAGTCTGAAAGTTGCTTAATCGATCCATGCTTGAGGCTAATATATACATACAATTCTAGCCAACATAGAGTATTAGAAAAGAAAACTGATGTTTTTCTGGAAAATTTGTCTCGATTTTTTTGACGTCCATGAACCCACCAACCCTTTTCGTTTGTGTGTACTTCAACTCAACCTTTCGTACCGTCACGGCACCACGCCACAGTGCACACTTATATACTTCTTCTTTTTTGTTACACTTTTATCATATAATACATATACTCTGCCGTGCCGGCCACGGAGATGGTTAACCGCTTTTGAAGGGCGCTTTGCTTTGTTTTGCTTGGTTTGTTTGTTTGCAGTTGTTAACGTTGTTGTTGTTGTTGTTGTTGTTGCTGCTGCTGCTGCTGTTGTACGTATTGTAAGTTTTAACTAGTGTGTATATCACTAGCGTAGCCAGAAAAAATTTCGGGGGGGGGCTAGCCAAAATTTTTCAAACTGAATTGTGGCAGTTAGGGGAACCGCATGCATTTTATTACGTTAGCTTATTTTTAGGGTTTTAAATTAGCAATTTTTAAGAGATATATATATGTAACAGCAAATAAAAGATGCCGCCTTTGAATAATTTACACAACTGAATCTATCCAGTTCGGGGGTCTGGGGGGAAGTTGAAGAATTTTTTATTTTTGCTGCCTGAAACGAATTTTTCTGAGCATATTTTTCGACCTTTAGTATAATCAAAAGCAGTTTGGTTTAAACAACAGAAAGCCTGTTCGTAAATTTATATGAAGTAAATTAACTAATGAAGAAACGCTAACTTGTATATATAAAGTTACAGGGTAGCTAAAACTTTTTGCTAATTTTCGTGAATTGAAAAGATATTTTAAGATTGACGAAGACGAAATATGCAATAATTCGCGCCGAAGGCGCGAAAAATTTTGGATTTTACTTCTAAATTGCTTTAATTTTCAGCAATTCGCAGGCTCAACGCAGCCTACAGCTGCTGTCTGCGTCATAATTATTTCCTGATGGCAGATATTTTCAGGGGGGCAATCCAATTTCGGGGGGGGGCATGCCCCCCTTGCCCCCCCCTGGCTACGCGCCTGGTGTATATAGGCAGTGGGCTATCTCAGCTTTCGCTGTGTTGTCATCGTTCGTTTTGCTGGGTGCGTTAAGTATGAAACTTGTAAGTAATTTTAGCAGTACGTACCCACGTATTGTATGGTTTATTTGAAAATTTAAAATTTTGTTTGACAGTTTCAAAGTTTCTGCTTTTGTTGATAGTTTTTTGTTAAAAGAACACATTTTTTGTGAAATAGTTTTTTTCTGTGATTCGTGTTTCCTGTTTGGTTGCTGCCGTAGATTGACTCTGTGTGAATTGGCTACTAGCTTGCCTTTACTAGGATTTGTTTTGCTACATCTTGGCTTTGTCTTTGTATATATTTTCCTCGAAATTGAGCTAGTTTTTAGCTGAGCTAGTTTATGATGTTTTGATGAGCCCGATTTATATAGTTGACTTTTTTGAGTTGATGAGTGCTGACCCTGAGATATGTCTGCTGGGTTTGCTTCTTTGGCTCACTTGTCGTTGAAACTTATTTTTGTGCTGGTAGATTTGCTAAAAGCTTGACAGTCTTGTACGTATAAATCTGTTCTTTTGTGTCTGGTAAAAGTGGCAACCTTGAAAGGATTTTTTTTCAGTTGTTTATTTAACAAACAGATTTTATTCATTTGAAAATTTCATAAAAATCGAAAGAGTGATAATGTTTTTCTGGGGTTCTTTTTGCATCCTGATGATGGAATTGGTTAGCTATAGCTTAACTTACCTGTACTGTTGTAACTTATAGTTTTCTTTGCGCTTTTTTTTCTTGTGAGTTATCGGCTCAGCTTTTGTCCCTTCCCGACCGCTTTTCGAAGTATATATGTACCGTTGTTCTTGTTGCGTAGTGGGTCTCCCATATATATATACTTTGTAGGACTCTTCTACCTATCCAAGCAAAGTGTACAGCGAGAAACAGGAACAGCTTTGCAGTTTCTTTCCTATTTTTAATGTTTTGGCAAAATGCAGGTCATTTTCTATTTTGTTGTGGTGAATTTGTTTTGTTCGTTCACTCTTTGTTTTTTGTTGTTGTTGCTCTGTTTTGTCATTATTAATATTATTTGTACGTATAAACACACATACTTATTATTCGTTTGTTATTCTATAGAGTTTAGCTGCTGCTTTCCCTCGACCCTGTCTGTACAATATTATCCGGATGAACTGTGTATATATAATTCATGAAGATATAAGTTGTGCTTCGCTAAACTCTTTCATTTTCCCCGATGTAAATTACTCCACTTGACTTGTATTCTATGTACGTACGTATTCGTATTCACTGACTGCATGTTATGCACGCCTTTTCAATTTTTAGGGATAAGCAGACGCACAAGCTTAATAGTTTTGATCAATCAAAGTTATTGATATATAATATTCTGCTTCTTTGAAAACATGGAAATGAACTATTTCTCGTCAGTTATTTTTTGCAGAACTGTCAGCTACTTGTCAAGCTCTCTCTCTCAAGCTGCCTACTTTAACTGGGCTTCGCTTTTTGTGAGTGTTTCACCCATGCTTTTTTGCCGTGAAATTTTGAACTGAAAATTCAAGTTTTTACTGAGAATGTGCAAGTTTTTACTGAGAATGTGCAAGAAATTCTTCGGGTGTACCTAACCTATGCTTGCTGCTTGATTTGACTTGTAAATAGCTTGAAATTAACGGTTTGTGAGTATATAGTTGATGTTCATGCTTACGAATATGTATATGTATATACAATATAACTGATTATTTACTCGTTTGTTTGTTTCGTGCTTGTTTTTTTTCGTGAAACTGGAAAGTGGCTTTTTGTTTCGACTGTTTACTCTTTTCAATAACCAAGTCATATACCGCGTATATGCGATTATATTATTTTGTTCATGTTATTAATCGTATTATATACTATTGTACGTGGCCGGTATCCCCCTGCGCACGTATATATAATATATTATACATTTCACGACGCCATTGTGTCTGTCTGTAAGATAGCTTCAGTAGTTGATTAATGTGTTAGCAAACGGGCATTTGCAGTTTTTTGTTGTTTGAGTTGTCTTTTCGTCAGTTTTTTCTCCTGTAACGTTTAGACAGGGCTTGTTGCAAGTCCCTGGAGTGAAAGATTTGTTTTCTGTGTTTTCATTTACTCTACTCTTTTCTTTTTGCAGTTGTTATTATTCGTAACGTATTATCACCAGTTTCTGCTATTACTCGATTGTTTGGCCGCTGTACCATAGGCTAGCCCTTTGTGCTTTGTTTTTTCCTCTCCCCCAGTTTGTTTTTTCAGCAGTTTGCAACAGTGTAGCGTTGGCTTCTTGGGAAAATGAAAAAAGATTTAAATTAGAATTTGAGTTTTGATTTTTTCCTTCTTTACCTCTATTGTTTTTCTTAATGGCTTTAGTGCTTCAGTGACTAAGAAAGCAGTGTTACCTGTTGTACAGGTTTTGGGGGGGGGCAAACTGTATATTTATACATATTAGTTGCTAAGTTTGTTGTTACTGTTTTGTTTTTCCTGCGTTTGTTTACTTATATTACTATACTTTTATTTTATATACACTTTCTATATTTACCCTCATGTTATTTCAGTATACAAATTAATACTATATACGTTTACATTATAGTCTGCAACTTGTTATGCTGTTGTTGGTTTTCTTTGTTTTGTGCAAGCCTATATATAGATAGTGTGTAAATAAATATATGTTCCGTGATAAAGATCAGTATGTACTTGGTGTTGCGTAGACTGTTATAGAACGGTGGACCAGTTTCCGTATGGTTGATTTTAAGAAATTTTTAAATTTAGATTAAATTTTTTATTTTTCAGTAATTCAAATTTTTATAGAGTGGTAAGTGTTTGAGTTAAAATTTTTGCTATTAGCCATGTTTTAGTGCTGTAGAACTCATTTAGATGAGCATTTGCAAATATCACCCTCATGTGTAAAACTTATTGAAGTTGCCTTGAAACTGGTTTTTTTAGTCCTGTACTTTTGGTGTGCTATCAATAATACTGGTTTATTTGGCAATGATATAATAAGGTTCATATATATATATACGTCTTCACATCTACCTTGATTCATATATTTATTATATGCGTCTATTAAGTTTGTTCTTGCAATTGTTAAACGTTTTTGTACAAGGAGTTTTTTGAGGGGTGGGAGAGTGCTGGAATCGAAGGATATATATATACACTTTTATAGTGTTCTACAGTTCTACTGTAGACGGTTACGTGTGGAAGTCTGAATTGCTATTTCGCTCGTTTCGATTTTATCGACTTTTAGCTTGTCTAAATTTAATAGATCATTTAATAGATTGCTTAAATTCCATTTTAATTTCCGTTGGAGTACTGTTTTTATTTTGTACTATCTATTGATTACTGAAAATTGTACTGTCAATTATTATTATATGATCATTTGGATGAGGTAACTAATGATTGTGTTAATTCGGTTTCTAGTTGATGCCTGCTTTTATCCTGACCTTGCCTGCTTGTGTGCATAGTATTTCTGGTACTCCCCGGTTGTTGGCTCCCCCCCCCTCCCCCTACATACTTCCTATGGTCCCTCCGCCTTGATTTCACAATTCCCTGTTCTTTTTAGTTTGAGATTCTTAAATTGAGATTATTCAGTTTTATAGTTGATTTTTTCAACAACACCCCCTTATTCTTAATGTGTTTTGATGGATCTTGTATAATTATGGCATCATGTAGTAATGGTAAGTGGGTTAATGATGAAAATTTTTTCTGCTTAAATGATGTCAATTTTGTCTGATGCTACCGTCTTTTTTAATATTCCCTTTTCTTTACGTCTACAGTGATATTTGTTCCTGTTTTCTTGTTATATATCTATAATTATATGTACATATATAACTGCCTTCTGTGTTGCGAAAATGTTGGCGAGTTTTTTTGATATTTTTTCTGATACTTGTGCACAGAAAACGATTGATTTTTTGGCTTAATTTTTGGATTCGTTGATCTTGAGCTGAATTTTTCGCTCCAAGTTTGAGTCGATTCATGCAATTCTGAAAATAAAAGGGGAGACTTTCCCTTTTTACATTTAACGTTTGTTTCCTGTTCCTGTGTTGGCTAGTGAGTTGACAGTGGTGTGCTAGTGTTACTTGTTATTTGGTTAAATTTTGACCCGGGGTGAAAATTTCGGTTAATCTCCGCACTCTGTAGAATGCCATATACATTTTCCTTTTTATTGAGGGAAGGTTGGAAACTAAAACTTGAACAGACAATTGATGTGAAGACGACTTTCCAGCCGGATTTTCCCCCCGAATGTCAAATCTTTTCATGTTAACCAGTTTTATTTTTTGTGTTTTGTTTGGCTTTGTTTGTTTTGAGTTGTCATAACCACACTTGTTTTTTCATCGTTTTAATCATAGTTTAAACTGTGCGCTGTGGTGTTTCGTTGGAACCCTCAGGCGGTGTTGGGCTTCTCGAGAATTGCTGTTTTTTACTCCAATCACCTTTTTTCGCTTCAAACGCTTCAAAATGTTTCTTGTTGAAGGTGTGTCAGAGTCGCAAGCTGTTAGTGTAAAAATTAAAATGCTTTTTTGGGTTTAAATTCTGGAATGCCTTCCACCTACCGTTTCCAATAAATTGAAGAGTTTATCTTTTATTAGTTCAGACTTGTTTACTGTTGTTATGCCGTGTATCTGAGGGTAAAAGTTGTTTCGTCGTGTTGCCTTGGCTGTGGTAGTTGGCTAGGGTAAGGCTTAGGGATTAGCAATCGGTTCCATCTTGTCCTTTTCAATATAAATAGTCTTTGATTAGTGTTTCCGGTTTCCGGGCAATGTTTTTCCGGGATTGCGCGTGATGCAAAAGTTTGCACGGCAAACTACTTGTATCACGAAGATGCTTCACAGGCCTTTGTGTAGCTGATTTTAATTTCAATCTAAGTACCAAAATCTAGTTTTGGTTCAAGTTCGTCTACGATGCTAAGATGTAGCTGCAGTTTTAGTTAGTCTAAAGTTCTAAAGTAAAAGATGGCGTTTTCGTGCCAGAGTAAGCGTGTGGGACAGTTATGACACCGTGAGATTGTTAATCTAGGGGCCCGTTACATAAAAGTGATTAGTTGATTAGTGTAGCAGTTCTTCGAGAACTACTTTTGCTGGAGTTCACCATTTTTGTAGTTTTTGGTACCATATCGCAGTGTTGAAGTGCTTTTTCCACAACTGATGAAGTATTTAATTTATCCTCACTGATTCATTCAGTCAAAGGAAAATTTTGAACTCAATCTTAATTTCTTTAGTTTTTACGCCGGTGTCGCATGCCAAAATTTTCCCATGCTAAGTTTACACCAGGGCTCTGTTGCATAAAAACTAACAGTGTTAGCTGTTAGACTGTTAGACTGTTAGACTAATATTTAACAGTGTTAGAAATTTTGTTGCATAATGCATAAAGCTACTGTTAGAAACAAGCTCATTCTAACAGTCTAATAATCAGTGTAGATGTGACATTTAAGTGCAAATTCCGGGGCACTGATTATCAGTCTGATAATCAGTGCATCTTTTTGGTTAGGGCGGCAATAATTTGCTTATTATTGCCTTATTATTAGTATCTGTTTATTGTGTTTTTATTGCTTTTTTGGTACTTTAAGACTGGTATAAGTTTTTTAGAAATTTAATCTTGATTCCCTTATTGTCATATTTTCACTTGGGGTTGGATTTTTGGATTTGTAAATTGTCAAAAAATTTTAGGAAGTGTTGGATGAGTGTAGTCATACATGTCTATGCAGCCATTGCCAGAATCAGATTCAGAAAATATTACTTAAGCTTAAGGACAATCAGAATAAAAAATTTGAATAAGTCTAGAAAATTAGATTACTGCGTTCACGTCTTAAAATAAATTTAGTTAAATACGTGAAAGTATATATTAAGTTGAAAAAATCGTTAATTCCGTTATTTTATTAAGTCAGTTAGTCAGTTAACATTGCAAATAAATCTTCAAACTTCATTAAAATTTATTAAAATTCAATAACTCACTACTGATAGTAAACCTAACGGTGACCACTGACCATACGACCGATAGACTGTTAGCTCTAAATTATCAGTCAAAAGCTAACACTGTTGAAGTATATGCAACAAACACTGTTAAGTCTACTGCTATAACACTGTTAATTATCAGTTAACAGTGGGTTAGCAGTGTTAGACTTTATGCAACAGAAACCACTGTTAAACTGATAGACTGTTAGACTGTTAGACTGATAAAACTTTTATGCAACAGGGCCCAGGGGTAATTCTAGCAGTCTAGAATTTCCCCATCGAATGTTAGCCTAAAAGGGGAATTTCTAGCATGCCGGAATTTCCCCCTTTAATATTTAGCCTAAAAGAGGATATTTTGGCATGCTGAAAGTTTCACTTTATCATGGGGGAGCTCGGAGAGCCCCCCATAATATGAGCTATTACTTTAATGTAGTTGTAATTTTGTAAATAGATAAAGTAAAAACCCTTAATCCTTCTTCAACTCCTTCAGTTTTAGCCGCAATGGCCGAGTGGTAAGGTGTTCGACTAAAGATCTTACGGTCCTAGGTTCGAACCCCCGCTGCCACAAGACTTTCGCAAATCCCCTTGAGCAAGGGACTAAGCACATATCGGTTCGCCGTGGGCTCCAGCCAACCCAGCTGTCTATCCTTAACTGGTCGGTAAATGGGTACCACTGCGGTGGGAAGGTAACAGGAGTCTGTGTTCTGGCGTAATGCCTGATGAAGGGCTGGCCCCCCTTCCACAGATGTAGTCAACATTAGAGTTGTCGCTCCTGGCTTCGGGCTGTGAATCCGGAGATAAGCACCGGCACCCTATAACCTTCTGTAGGTTGGAGTTCTCTCCAGGGGTCACTTTACCTTTACCTTTACCTTTACCTTCAGTTTTATGCAGTCAGCTTTCTCATAGCGTTGGTTGGTATTACAATGGAAGTAGCAGGATGTTATTTAACGTGTTCAATTTCCCTCTATAGTACAACCAAAAAATGTGTGTACAAACGTTGGCCGTTTATAGAAGATTAACCATTGTAGTAAAGCCCAACAATGTATATATTTTTAGAATCCTCGGGAACTCGAGATTTCGAAAATCTGGAAAAATCCGGAATGCTGGATTTCATTCCCGGAAATTCTAAAATTTTGAGTTTTTCGACCAATTTTTATCGCAATCTAAATTTTGTTTCTACGATCGAATAGAGCTAGTCCCGCTGCATATTTTTGCTCTTAGAAGTTTTTCACGAAAATGCACGCAACTTCCGGAATTCCCGGTTTTTAAAATTCCCGGATTTTGAAAATTTTCTCCAGTACCCACAATATGGGTATCATTCGAAAGCCCTTATGAGCTGAACAAATCTTATAATAGAACCAACTTGCAGAAATGAGTCCATTTCTCGAAATTCGGAATTGTAAAAACTATATATATTAAAATATATAATCCCCTCAAAGCAGTTAAAAATATTGTGTGAACGTTAAAATGTCAAATGCCTAAGGGGGGAAGGATTACATGCTAACGTCATCATGCTAAAGTTTCCCCCTTACACGTAATTAATTTTAATACATATGCGTATTTATGTGCATTATTAGCTAGGGGGGATATCTAGCACGGGGAAAAAGTAGCATACGACACAATCTTAGTTTCGCTAGTTCTTTCATAAGTTGTAACTTAATTTAAACTTGATTTCATTAGAACGCTCAAGGCGCTTCAAAATAAGATATAAATTATTGTCGTAGCCCATTCGTATCTTTGATTAATCTCGAAAAATTGCAACATTAATCAACTAATCACTAATCAACTAGTCACTTTTATGCAACGGGCCCAGGGCATGCATGAGCAGCAGTTTCTCAAAAATAAATTCCCGGATTCGCATTGTACAAATTGCAGTAACGGCCTGAGAACCCGAACAGCGGCTTGACTCGGGTCGGCCAGCAGATGTTTTCGCATTTATTTTTCGGGCAGGGATGCCCAAGCCGGAGCCCGAAGTCCGATTCACGGCCCGAGCACATTAGCACTACCCTACAAATTACGACGTCGAATACTACAAAAACAGATTCCGAAAGGGTCATTAATTGA
Source organism: Trissonchulus latispiculum (assembly GCA_030248195.1). Taxonomy (NCBI): domain Eukaryota; kingdom Metazoa; phylum Nematoda; class Enoplea; order Enoplida; family Ironidae; genus Trissonchulus; species Trissonchulus latispiculum. Next base: position 18,923 of record JASAND010007364.1, on the reverse strand, counting down.
TAGTAGGTGAGGTTGAGGTACAATATTGGTAAAGAAGTATAAATGGCCATATGAAGCACCTTCCTGTGTGATCTACATTTAATGCACAAAATTGAAAACTATGGGTTAACGGTTTCTACTGGATCAAAATATACAATTACTTTGTTGTTGAGCCTAAATTTCTTTATATACTGCTAACAAAATTAGCTCGATTTCTGATAGGGCGAAAGCCGCACTGAAAGCAATTATGTGGCCGATGACTGGTTGCCTTGAACAGTCCAGGTAAGCAACAACAATATCCTTCAGGGCACTTGTCCTCTGTCCTGTTTTAAGAGCGAAACTACTCTGAAATTTGTAATTTTCTTTCGTTTTTTGAGTTTGAAGTTTGAAATCAGGCTCACCTACGTTTAAGCTAATCACTTTTTTGTAACTATTGTAATCTAATTATCAACTCAGGAATCTACGATTCGGAAAAAAGGTTAGCTTTGCGTTTAACAAAAACGAAAAACTACAAGCACCACCCAAGCCGGAGCTCCGAAACGGTGTCCGAAGAAAGGAGGTACCATAGTACACTTGGGCTTCCAGGTATTAGTTCTTGGAGGTGAAGCATTCTAAGGTATCTAGGGAAATGTCTGGAGTAACTAGGTAAATGTTTTGAGGTATGGTATATTGGTGTCATTCAGCGTGATAATGCGTACTGGTGATCGCAGTCTGGCATACGCCAGCTATTGTTGGGGCACAGGCTGCAATAAAATGCGCATAAGCCGGAGTGTACCTCGTCCAGAGAGGGTGACACCGTTATTTCTGATCAAATGGGCAGGTAAGCCGTCATGCTGATGCATAGGAATAACATGCAAATCATTAAGCGATCGGGCAGCCTGTTTAAGGACGAAACGAGCGTCAGGTACGATGTGCTTGCGTGGTGGTGGTTCTGTTATATAGAGTGGTATCCATACATGTGCTTGGGGGGTTTGGGGGGGGGGCTTTCACCCCCCCTGACCTGGACCTACCCCCCCCATTGGAGTCCCTCCCCCCCCCCCCAAGAATCCGGATTTTTCCGGTTTTTTGGGCAAAAAACCGGAAAAATCCGGGTTTCCGGCGGCTGCCGGCTCACTCTCCCCAGAACTTCCTCTCCTGCACATGTCTGGTGGTATCCCAAATCGGCTTTTGGCAATCTCAAAAACCGGTGTAAAGATCCGTCAACTCACCACGGCACTGACAATTTGTGAGATCATTAACACCAAGGATTAAAATGATGACGTCGTAAGAATGCGGATTGACCAGTGGGACAAACAGTGTTGATTGACTGCCAATATAAGGTGCGTCTCTGTAGATTAACGTGGGGAATCCAAATGGGATGGACTAATGTAGCGCCACGAGCGTGCCACAGAGGATTACTGCGTATGGCCGAGACTTCATGATATTGGGAAAGCAATAATGTGATTTCAGACTACCAATTCTTTAATATAGACCCATGTACCAGACACAGTTTACATAAGCGCCACACCAACTCGGCAGCACAGCACATGGTACCAGCGCAAATATGAATCAAATGGGTTAAAACCCGGGTCTTCCCAAAGACTGAAATTTCGGAACTAACTGCGTGAAGTCTACGTCCGAATTGTATTCTTCTGAAGTACTGTGCAGTATGCGTCGCGTAAGGACAAACAGTGTTGATTGACTCTGCAAATCTGTAGATTAACGCGGAGAATCCAAATGGAATAGACTCATGTTGGCCTTAAAACTCTACTGCGCAAATTAGTTCTGAAATTTCAATCCAGGTCTCATTTATTCCCATAAACCTAATCACATAGAAAGTATTTCCTTAGATTTGAAAAAGAAATGGCAATATTAAACTGTCGCAATCTTATTTATATTTGACCTCCAGTTCACCCTTTTATTTCAATACACAGCTCCTTCAACAATAGTGTGTAGGAGCTGTGTATTGTAGGAGCTATGTATGTACGTCCATATAACTTTCTGTGTGACTACGTTTATGGGAATAAATGAGACTGGCATAGAAATTTCAGAACTAATTTGCACAGTAGAATTTTAGGGCCTACATGAATTTATTCCATTTGGATTCTCCACGTTAATCTGCAGAGACGCACCCTATATTTGAATAGTCAATCAACACTGTTTATCACTGTCAACCCGCATTCTTACGACGTCATCATTTTAATCCTTGGTATTGATGATCTCACAAATTGTCAGCACCGTGGTGAGTTGACGGATTGTTTCACCGATGTTTTTGAGATTGCCAAAAGCCGATTTGGGATATCACTCTGTATAACAGAAACATCACCACGCATCTGACGCTCGTCTGGTCCTTAAACAGGTTGCCCGATCGCTTAATGATTTGCATGTTATTCCTATGCATCATCATGACGGCTTACCTGCCCATTTGATCAGAAATAACGGTGTCACCCTCTCTGGACGAGGTACACTCCGGCTTATGCGCATTTTATTGCAGCCTGTGCCCCAACAATAGCTGGCGTATGCCAGACTGCGATCACCAGTACGCATTATCACGCTGAATGACACGAATATACCATACCTCAAAACATTTACCTAGTTACTTCAGACATTTCCCTAGATACCTTAGAATGCTTCACCTCCAAGAACTACTACCTGGAAGCCCAAGTGTACTATGGTACCTCCTTTCTTCGGACACCGTTTCGGAGCTCAGGCTTGGATGGTGCTTGTATTTTTTCGTTTTTGTTAAACGCAAAGCTAACCTTTTCTCCGAATCGCAGATTCCTGAGTTGTTAATGGGACGATAATAGTTACAAAAACGGTGGTTAGTTTAAACGTAGGTGAGCCTGATTTCAAACTTCAAACTCGAAAAAGGAAAGAAAATTACAAATTTCAGAGTAGTTTCGCTCTTAAAGCAGGACAGAGGGCAAGTGCCCTGAAGGATATTGTTGTTGCTTACCTGGACTGTTCAAGGCAACCGGTCATCGGCCACATAATTGCTTTCAGTGCGGCTTTCGCCCAATCAGAAATTGAGCTAATTTTGTTAGCAGTATATAAAGAAATTCATGCTCAACAGCAAAGTAATTGCCAATTTTGATCCAGTGGAAACCGTTTACCCATAGTTTTCAATTTTGTGCGTTAAATGTAGATCACACAGGAAGGTGCTTCATATGGCCATTTATACTTCTTTACCAATATTGTACCTCAACCTATCTAAGGCAATATCTGAATATCTTGTTTCGAAGAATTGCTGGATACGCCGTGGCGGTTTGAAAAATAGAAAACATGATAAAACCAAATGATCCTTCTTCTTGGTTCTACATATAATGAATTGGAATTTTAACGGTAGTGCTATTGACCGGCCGGGCATTACAGTAAGGCCCGCATAAGCCTGGCACTATTTTGGTATATTTTGGAAGATAATTCTTACGCCATTGAATTAGCCTCCTCAAGAGCTTTCGAATGGTGTATAACGCGATAACCTTGATGAACAACACAATGTTTCATAACACCCAAAATTTCATAGTTTTAAAGAATTTTACAGCTAATATCAAATCTTTGTGTGTTTTCTGTAGCAGCAGTTAGGCACATGTATGAGCGTATGTTAGGCACAGAATGCCTTGTAAAATGGCTGAGCACAGAAGTTCTCGTTATTATGTCATTTCATTGCCATTATTCGGCTGCAGTTTTGATCTGCATTTGCGTTGCTCAGTTGAAGTAACATACCCCTTTAAGGGGTCATCATGTTAACGTAAACACCAACCAGTGGTAGTTTTAGCAAATTTCCAAATTCACTTACGTCTGGGAATTCATTAAACAAAAGTTTGTGAAGTTTTTAACATATGGGCTGTAATTTAACATTGTTTACAATGTCTCGCAATTGATACAGTTGTTGATGTAATATAATTTTGAAATTGGCATTGTATGATGGGTAGGACATGTAAGTTACATTTGTTTGGGGCTTTTTGACTTTGTTGCTTACACTACTGAAAAGTTGTTACATAATGAACACACTTGCCAAAAATTAACTAAAGTCTGACACAAAAATGTGTGTACAAAATCTGTAAGGAATCCAGTGAACTATATATATGTCGTAATCCCATAAAATCATATATTTTCGGAATCCTTGCAGCGAGACAAACATTTTTATAAAATTTAAAATTTTTTAAAATTTCAAAAATTTTAAAATATCGGTTTTTTGGGGAATTTTTCGGACCGTTCAAGCTATTCAACTCATGTTTTCAGAAAAATTTTCCCGTCCAACGACGCATGGATTGACACAAGAACGAAGAAAATCGGTTGAGAAATAAACATTTTATTCCAAAATTTAGTTTTTCCATTTTCTTTGACGTTTGCCGCTTTTTGCAACTTTGACTGGTCATTACTCGCAACTCACTCAACGGAAAATGTTTTCGATTAGATTTTCTGGACCGCCTAGGCGTCCGCTTTCACCTGACATGTGTGGTATTTCAAATTTTGAAAGTAGATTTTTTGAAAAAGACCACTTTTTGACCAAAAATTTCGACAATGCAGCAAAAGTGAGTAGAAATAACATAATCATAAAGTTCAAGCTGATCCAACGATATAAAGGTTTTGCTGCTACGACATATATTGCGCCAGCAATGAATTTTTAAACTATATCCCTTATTTCAGCTGGTTTTTGGCTCTCTTTGATGTTGCCGCTGAAGCAGTTTGACTGAAGCAGTGTAAACTAGCAAAACCAGCTGAAATAAGGGATATTGTTTAAAAATTCATTGCTTGCGCAGTATATGTCGTAGCAGCAAAACCTTTATACCGTTGGATTTAGCTAGCTTGAACTTTATGATTATGTTATTTCTACTCACTTTTGCTAACTTTGTATTGCCGAAATTTTTGCTGAAAAAGTGGTTTTTTTTAAAAAATCTACTTTCGCAATTTGAAATACCACACATATCAGGTGAAAGCGGACGCCTAGGCGGTCCTGAAAATCTAATCGAAAACATTTTCCGTCGAGCGAGTCGCGAGTAATATCCAGTCAAAGTTGCAAAACGCGGCAAACATCAAAGAAAATGCAAAACACAAAATTTTGGAATAAAATGTTCATTTCTCAACCGATTATCTTCGTTCTTATGTCAATCAATGCGTCGTTGAACGGAAAAATTTTTCTGAAAACATGAGTTGAATAGCTTGAATGGTCCGAAGAAAATCCTCGAAAAATTGATATTTTAAAATTTTTGAAATTCTAAAACATTTTAAATTTTATAAAAATATTTGTCTCACTGCAAGGATTCCGAAAATGCATGGTTTTATGGGGTTACGATGTATATTTAGTTCACTGGAGGCCTTACAGATTTTGTACACACATTTTTGTGTCAGACTTTAAATCTCCTGGTATTGTAAATAAACTTGTTTCACTGATAGTAACAAACTGTTTATATTTTAGCGTCACAACTGCTGCAGACGACGTTGCTGGCAAGCATTCACTGCACAAGAAGACATTGATAAAGAAGTCAAGACCAAGGGGTTTCGCAGTTTTTATATTAGCTGTATGTCGCCCTCATCTGATAATATATCGTAAATTGATTTAATAAAGTGTTTGATATGGTAAAGTCAACCGTAAAGTTTGATTATGGTAGGACTTTAGATTAGGTTTTGACTATTGCAGAGAGTTGCACCATTAGGTGTGCTGTATTAAGAAAGAACTTACATTGATTCGCACAGTTTCTGGTTTGGTTACCGAAAAAATGTGGATTTAATCACCATATAATCTTTATGTTGTAAAGGCAAAGGAAACTAAATCCGCCAGTACGGAAACCGATGCTAAAAACCACTTATTAGAAAATATAATTTATAATATATAATATGATATATAATCCATGAAATGGAAAAGGTCACACACTCTGGAGTATGGCGGTAATATAGAAATAACTTCAACACTAGCATAGGTTTACACTGTAAAGCTATCATCTAATTTGTCATGTGAAACAAATATCAGAACAAACGTTTTTGTCTGACCTTCTGTTTGCACTGTCCATCAAACAAGCTAAGGATTTGCGTCTAAGAATGGCCACAGTGGTCATTCAAATTCTGTTGCTTCACGCCAGCTTCATTTAAAATGATGGTGGATGAGTGGCAAGCTTCGTTTCCAGATTTTACTGTAGCTTCCAAAATCATCAGAATTATTATTCCAAATGTTTTCTCAGGACAAGGGTGGCTGCACCACTGTCGCCCATTACAAGACATTGTGCGCCTACGTCTCACGACAAAAGCTGTTGTTTCGGTTATATGGGATCTATCAGAACGTTAATCCTACGAAACCTAGCTGTCCCTTTTGAAAACCCTCTGGAGGAAGGATATTAGGGCCCGGTATGCAATTTCCATAAATTCGATGAAACACTGGGAAATATAGGGTTCGACCGGTGCGTAACCAACGGTGTGCGGGTTGTGGTGGAGAAAAGGCCCCATGAGCCCCACTTTATTACAGCGTTCCCTGCCGTGCCGTATGCTGAACAAAGGTTAGCACATTCACGCCGCTACCCCAACGGCCCTCATAAGAAAAAACTTTCCCGTCTTAGTTAATATTTGAATTTTATTAACAAGTTTCATCGGGAAGGCTCCCCTTCCCCAATCCTCGATTCAATCTATTACTGTTTTATGAATTATTGTTGGCTAAACATATAGTTTTACGATTATCCTTTGCGGTTATTTCATTTTCGAACTGTTTTTTGGTGCAGAAACCTTTTTCGATCATTTCTTCTTACCCCTTACCCAATGTTTTCTTACCCCTTGTCCCTGACGGCGATAGGGCTTGTACTTTGTCCGGGTTTGAGGGCTTGGACCTCCCATACTCCCCGTGTTAACCTATGCCCTTACAAGTGTTTCAAGTAACCTGTAAGAATTGCTTGAAAATGGATATTTCACAGATGCCAAAGTCTTTACATAAATGCAGCATAAACAGCAAATTCTAACGGATCCATCAAAGAAAAACGCTATAACCATACGTATGCTTATACTATTATATATGTTTTCAACGGTCATATATATCAGAGCAAAAATAATTTAAATGTCAGTTTCCAACACTGACCCATCTTCTTTCAAAGTCTGAACAGTTGGAACCCTGTTATCTGGGCATGCTTTCGTTCGTCGCCCACAACAGGCCTCATTTAGTAATTATCATGGGAAGTTTCTTTAGTATTCAGTTTTCAGTATCTTGTCAGATTCATATCGTGGGCTTTCACTGAGTATACATTTGGGTAAAGATATGCTTTCCTTTAGAAACCATTCGACCAGCTTCCGTTTGTCCATTTGCATTGATAAACATTGCTGCTGACGCCATAGCCTGTTCCGTTCTGTTTGAGACTTTTCATCTTAAAAGCTATCTTCGTTCGATTTCCAATCATTATTTGTAGGTCATCTACTGCAATGCACGCTTTGATTTGTTAAAACATATTTCAAATAAATCAGCACTACGAAGCAGAACTAGCACTAAAAATGCTACATTTCGCCATTGAGATATCTTTTCAGCTACTGTACAGCTACGCTCATATGCAATACGAATCAACGATCTGAAAATGTTACCGCTACGACGCGTTTTTATATGATCACCATGGTTGACCCTATAGATAATATCAAAAGTCGTGGGTTCGAGTGAATGGAATTCTTGCTATTATAACATTACAGGATTTTCTAAATTTAGCTGTCCAGATCTTAGCCCATTATGACTGCAACATTTTTAATGAACTACACTCGGCTACAATACAATTTTTACAATACCTACCAGGTATCCAGCTACAGTTGTGAAGCAAGTTAAACACATTTATAAACTGGTAAAGTGTAAGTAATTGTTTCCTGATTCCATCTACAACTTAGTGTTTACTGAATCATAAAGGTGGAAGTGGAGGTATCAAAAAGGATTATCAATTGTTTCCATTTCATCGTCTTATATGTTAACAAGTTCAATTTTTAAAATACCATAAGGCTTAAATACCAATTCCTCATAGGGTTTAGCTGTATAACCAAGAAATTTTGTTCAGCACTTGCATAAGTCGTTTTACCATCATAAAGCTCTGAGAAATCAACGTATGTTATAATATTATCTGTATGTACCTTTTCTTTAATTTGAGAACCAGTGATTGAAGAATTGTTACTGGTTCTAGTCTGGAAATTTGCAGTTTCGCACCCACTTCTGACAAAATAATTTACGGAGCTTTCGTCGAGACCCTGCAGAAATCTAAGAGTTCGTTGTTGTTCACATTGGAGGTAGAGCGGAAACAATTTCGGGAATAGCCTTTTTCGTGGGTTCCGTTGTTTTTACGTCTAACTTGTACGGCTTCTCTTGAAACACCCGTCTTGTAATTTTCTTGTTGGTACTTTTTAAGTTTGCGTCGGCAGATTCCTTGAATTTTCACTTTTCTAAGATATCTTTTTCTACAATTTTTCGCTTCTGATCCAGTTCTTCAGGCTTTACTAAGGATTGAGTACTCCACTGTTTTACAAAGCTACTAGCAGTACCACTGACTGTTTCTACTAGCGAACCGAGAAGAGAGGGAATAAAGCCATCCTTTTGAACTCACAATTTACTTTTTTCTGTCGTGCCCACAGGCGCGACAGGGATTAATAACCTTATTTGCTCTGCTGTACTTAGCACGTATAAAAACTGAGCAGCTACTGATAACATCATTTAGTGCAAAGCAAACTTTTGCAAAACTTTTAATTCCAGATATCATCATTTAATACAAACGTTTGTTGGTAAACTTCATTACGATACCATCGATTGTTACTTACATTTCCGACAAATGCCAGAAAGTCTAGCGTTTCCTACAAATGCCAGAAAGTCTAGCGTATAGATTTTTGTTGCAAAATGAAATGCCTAATTAAATCTTGTGGAATCTCCAGTAATTAGCACAAATAAAATGCACTAGCTTCGGGCAAGTCGGAGACAAAAATGCTTAAACCAAATGCTCAAATCAAAAAGTGCCAGTATATAACGAGGGGGGCAAATGTAGTAATCGCCTGTAAGCCAAGAATTTGGTCAGGTTTGCAGTTCAAAATAATTTTTATATCAGTTGTTTTGATGTGACCCCAAAGTCTTATGTGATTATGCATGACCTATCTTTGACTTTCAATAGGACGTCGGCATGCCCTTTGTATCCTTAGCCACACGCAATAGACAAAGGCGGTAAACATAAAATACAAAATTTACCGGAAAATACAGCATTTACTAGAAAATACACTATTTACTGGATGAATTTCAGTAAAAGTGGTATTTACGTGTAAATATAGGAAGTTTAAAGAAAATACCATTTTTACTAGTAAATACAGTATTTACTGAAATCGGCCAGTAAATACAGTATTTACTGAATACAGAATTTACTACGACATATATACTACGACATATATACTACACAATTTGTCCTGCAGCTTAGGAAACGGGTGTAGTCTCACCCAGGCAAAAGTCTCACTGAGGCACTAATAGTCTCACTCAGGCACAATGAGTCTCACCCAGGCACAAGTCTCGCTGAGGCACAAAAGTCTCACTCAGGCACAAAACAATCTCAGCGAGGCACACAGCAGTCTCACTGAGGCATAATTATTTAAAAAACTGACTTTAATTCTGACTTTAATTTGATATAGAATAGAATAGATATAGATATAGATATAGATATAGGATATAGAAACTGTAATATCGGTTAATTCCGAAGTCGGGTTATAATAGTTTGGTACTGGTAGTCCATTTTCAGTTGTGAAAACGGAGGCAAACTGATTACTAAGACATTCTGCTTTTTGCATGTCAGAATCCAAATGGTTTCCATTTATACAAATTGTAGGTACATCATCTGGTTTCCTATTAAACGTTGTTTCACAAAATTCCAAAATTTTCTTTGGTTATGCGTTCGGCTTATATTTAACTCCGTACGTTGTCTACTCTCTTTGAGTGCGACGCGGAATTGTTTAACAGCCATTTTCCAATTATTATAATTAAAAGCTGATTGTGCTCTTTTATACTTGTACCAGAGTTTGTGCTTAGTTCGTCGTAAGATTTGCAACTGTGGAGTTAGTGGGGGCGAAACTCTACCATCTGTAATTGTTTTAGTGGGCACATAAATTTCAATAGCAGTTAAGAGTATACCCTTGAGTATGTCCCAAAGGTAATCTATATTAAAACTGTCACTAAAAAGGGTATTCCAATCCGTGGCTAAAATATAATCTTTCATGGACTCATAGTCGCCTCGACGAAACATTTGCATCTTTTTAGTTACATTATTACGCAGTTTGGTGGTAGGAATTTTAAAAAGAATCGATTCGTGATCGCTACTACAAAAAGGAGGATTAGTGTGGATGTCATGTATTAATCTCGTGTCTGTAGATAACACTAAATCTAGGATGTTATCAACTCTTGCAGGGGTCCGAACAAATTGGGTAAGACCAGCAGTAACAGTAAACTCAAGAAATATCTCAGCTGAGGTGTTTAAGGGAGCAGTTAGATTATGCCAATTTATTAAGGGTAGATTAATATCTCCCAGGACTATACACGATTTGTTTCTCGGCCATTCGTCTAACAATTTACGACACAATTCTTCAATGTGCGCCTGCTCAGTACCCGGCGGTACGTACATTAAAACGAAACGTGTCCAGGAGCTACCTAGCTTAACGTCAATTGAACAAATATCACTACTATGCACATGGTAACTACTAACAAGTACACTAGAATAACATTTATGAACAAATAAGGCAACACCCCCACCTACACGGTTGGGTCGGTCAGTTCTAAAAATTCTATACCTGTTTGCGTTTAGTTCAGCATCACTAATTTGTGAAGTTAACCAAGTTTCAGTAACAAAAATAATGTCAAATAACGGAAAATGTTCAATAATTTCAGACTTGAATTCAGAAAGCTTATTTTTAAGGCTTCTAGAATTGAATAATATGCAGTTACAGTAATGATACCCTTTTCCACTGCTCCAACCTCAGTTATCCTGATCATTCTGATTTGGCTCATCAACCTGACGATCCGTTTCAGACTGATCAGGAGGTGGGGGCTTGCCTTTAACAATTCTACCATGCTTAATAATTACTACCTCACCCCGATTTCTTCGCTGCCACAGTTCGTTGCGTAGTCCCTGTCCCGCACTCGCTCATCATATGTCAGATCAGGTCTGACCCAGACCTTTTCGTACAGTTTTCCCAGTTTTCTGAAGTCCCTGTGCAGGAGGAAGCTTCGTCTGGCCGTCTGGTCCGTGAACTTCACCTTGACGATTCGACCCTGAGGGGTCCCAGTTGGCCCATCACGGAAGATGTCGGAAACCATTGATTGATCAATTCCAGATTCCTTCAGCATATGCTGAACCATGTCGGTAGGATCAGCATTTTTCTTATCATCAAAGTCCGGCAGCCCGGTGACCACCAGGTTGTTCTTCTTAAGTTCCTTTTCCTTTTGATTGGATAAGGAACGGTTCACGGCCGATTGAATCAGTGGGGCTAACTGTTCAATCATCGTAGGCAATATCTCCTTCATCATGGCCAGCAAGATTTCCTGGACGGTCACCCGAACAAGGCTTGTGACATCAGCAATATTCAATCCACCCAAGGAATTCAACCCATTGCCCAGGTTGCTACCACCAGGGCTAGTCGTAAAGGTGGCAGCACCCGCAGCAATTAAACTGTCCAGTCCACTACCAACCGACACCGCAGCCTTCTCCTTAGAAAGCTTACAATCCGGACACAAAATTGAAATATGCTGCATGGCGCCAGAATTGGACCAGGCTCGATATTGTTTATCACCAACATTTTGGCAAGCGGCATGAGCTTTACCCGGACAGGTAGGGCAGGGAATGGTAAAGTCATCCACGCCAAGTTGAAATTTGCAGACGGAGCAGTTCATCTTTTCAGGTTGTTTATTTAGTCGGGTCATAAGTAATGGCAGAATCAATTAGCAACAAGCCAATAAAATGATGAGTAGGTTAAAGCAGCAAAAGTTAATAAATTGCATAGATCTGTAGATTATCTCCAGAGTTGACCCACTTGAATCAATCAAAACCTGAAAAAAGGTAGGTAGCAAAAATTTATAAAGCCACAGAAATCAGAAAAATTTTGCAAAATTATAAAACATAAACAGTTATGCGGCCTGGGCAAAAATCCCATCGCTTCAAGGGCATTGGTGGCACTAAATGAAATCAATAGAATGAAGTAGAACGCTTAAACAACTTATTTTAATTTTAGAAAGTTTCATCAAATTTCATCTTGATTTGAGCCGTCAACCAACAGTAGTATATGTGCCAAAAATGGATTACCGCCCTAAGGTAGTTAATGCGCATTATTTTAAGTAATTATTAACTTTTGCGATCGCAGCACATAGTTCCAGAGTTATGCAGACAGATTGGCAAACTGTTTACGGAAGAACTGCTGCCAGGAGTCTGGGAAGTTTCCCAGAATATTAGCTAGTTGTTCAGCGAAGCTAGTTGATATTAATGCGTTTTAATCTTTTTTCATTTACAACTCTCACTCCCATATGTCGCTTCACACTTCCAAACCTAATGTCAGCCGCATACGATGCTCCATAATTTTCATTCCTCTAATATTCTTAATGTATTGAACAGGTTCTTGGGTAATTGTTTGCATTATTAGCCAAAAGCAGTTACAAAATGAATATTCTCGTCGCTTTCTAAAAAGTATGTTTAAAACAATTTGCTCACTATGTACAATTTTAACTCAAAATGTACAACTCAAAATGTACAATTTTTGTACAAATCACTGAAGGGCCTAACCCTTCTCCCTTCAGGGTGAGAAAGTGTGCCATTTTTCTCTTCAGGACGCGAGGACCTTACCCTCAGTTTCTTCTTACTGTGGGATTTATCCGTTTTTTGTCGGTCTGACAGGTCTGATCCTCCCCCTCATTCTTCCCACATTAAAGGTTTCTCTTGGTCCCCCTTTGGAGGAGCAAAGATGATGAAAGGGGGACCAAAAGAGATCTAAGAGTTTCTTCGTGTCTTCGATTCTGATAAGTTGCATAGCGAGGGTTTCTGTATGACAGAACACGAATCCGAAATCTACTTTTCTATTTAGCTATTTGCTAGCTCAGTATATACGCTAAGGTATATGCTAGACTTCTCATCAGAGTCGGAGAGAACCGAAAAACTTGATTTCGCGAATTCGAAAAATCTTCCAATATTTGAACTCACCATGGTTAAAGACATGCCCATACCAAATTTTAGCTGAATTTAGCACATTTCAAGGATTTGATAGGTGCGAGGATAATCGCGACACGACCCGGTAACTGTATAATAAACCTTGGTGTCGACTAGGGTTTGGAATTCTATTCACTATTCGATTGGAATTTAGTTTAGCTTGGAATTCCAGTTTCACTTGAAGTTCAACTTCCAAAGAAACTTAACAGGTAGTGAAGTCACATTTGAGTGTGGTCTAGAAACAGAGAATGTATGAGTAATAGTTCAAAGAATGCAGTGACGGTAGTATGGTAAATTTTCTAAAATGAATGTAATTCCAGTCTCTACAGGATCTGTATAGGAACAGACCGGCGCTACATTCCTAAATGGCCTTGATGAGATTTTTTGTTGCATTTCAGGAATGTAGTAGAGCAGAATTCTGTTTGAAAAATGTAAGATATGTCACTAGAGGGATGTGGCAAAACTGCTTTCCGAAATGGCCTAGGCCTGTCTCTTCTTGCTATTTACGATATTCTCCCTAGTTTTGCAAATTTTTATTGTATAGAAAAGTCTAATGCAAATATGCCATCTTGCAACCAGCCATTTCCAAAATCCACCGGTTCCGACTCCAGTTCTGAAAATCGTTCCGGTTCCGGTTCCCGTTCTAGTGAATTCTTGTTCAATGGGCTCCAATAAATGCGGTTGCCCTTAATTGGCTTTGAATTGGCTTCTGAATCTAGGGAAAACAGCCAGTTCTTAATAACTCTAAAACGTCCAAAGCCAATAAATAATGAATTATATCCAGCGGTATTGTTACTAAGGTAAAGTTAGCTGAAGGGAGTTGTCTGACTGTGTTATGAATCTTTAGCAAGGTAACTCAAACTTAACTCAGAAACTTTTCGTCTCAATAAAACCAGACTATTGCGTGATTATTAAAGAATGGTTCGTCGTTACGGTGATCTCCAAATTTTTCTTTCCTAGGTTAATACAAACGCAGTTTCTTTTTCCTTTATCAATAGCTTGGCATGCGGACATTTTGGAACAATTATCGTTTTTACTAATGTTCACCATGCAAGATTTTGTTCCTTGTAGAGAATCACAAGAGAATCACTACAGTCTACTGCTGCCAACATAAACTATTGAGCCATGAAATATGTTTCATTCAAAACGTTAATCTAAGAAGAATAACTTCACCTTAAAAGGCGGTTGTTGCATTAGCCTGCGTTCAGACTTGCACAAAAGTCTAAAAGTAAAACAATCCTCATAGTATATAGGGAGTGAAGTGAAAGTGAATCTAGTTCTGTTCTAAGACTCATCCTTTGTAATTTTAAGAATTACTCTATCTATTTTTCAAAATTAGGAATACCCATTCCAGTTAGCTTTCCTTCAGCTCATTCGGTCATTCGATAAAGATCGCAATCTTCCCGGACTAAGTTTTCTTTTGGAAATGTAGAACTACGTAGTAATTTGCAAAATGTTGGAATTCCTTTTACTTAAACCAAACTTTAAGTCATACAAAAATAACAATGTTGCCAGAGACTGGATAAATTACTACAACCAACAGTACATAGGATGGCCTTTTCCCGCTAGGCAAACCGTACCGCCAGGCAAACCACTAGTAGCGCTAGGCAAACTGAAAGTACCGCAAGACAAACTCTGAGTGTCGCTAGGCAAACCATGAGTACCGCTAGGCATATCAAAAGTGCCGGTAGGCAAGCCCTATCCAAGGCGAGATTTTCTAATGTCGGGAACACCAAACTCAGCCATAACAAATAACTACAGTAAGATGGAACTCCACTTCTCACTCATTTTTTGAATGCCACATATATATACTTAAGAAGGGTACATTTTTGGGGCCATTTTTTCGACCTTCTCCGATATCGCTGATTTCTACATGTTTTATTGTCCAAACGTATATTTTAACGAGACTTTAAAATTAAAGTCGTAAGTCCTACGGTTGTCGAGTAATTCCACCTCAAAGTTGAGGATTCCTGTGTTAAACATAGGCTGTGAAAAAAGTTGTCATTTTTTCGCGTGCGCTAAAAAAATCTCCCGACAAAAAATTATGAATCTATCTGGACAAATTTTACATTAAAATAATGCTTACATGTTGAACAGCGGTATCTTGGAATTTAATTAATTTTTGAAGGATTAAAAGTTAATATGATGCTAAAATCGTGTAAAGCTTTCATCCTTCAGGATCCTTAAGTGCCGTAATGTGTGACTTAATTATACAACAAGTCACACTGGGGCAGTACATCAGAGACAATTTTGTTTAGATGACGACATATCTGTTATTGTTAATTACACTTTAATGAACACTATTTTAAATTTGTTAAACTTGATCACTAAAAGTTGTCCCTTTTCAGCTTAGCTTGCCTACCGTCACCCTGGGTTTACCTAGCGGTGCTTTAGAGTTTGCCCACCGTCACCTTGAGTTTGCCTTCCGGTACCATCGGTTTGCCTAGCGATAATTTAGTTTGCCTACAGGCACTGACTAGCTTGCCTAGCGCCACCACATCCATTGGATAAATGACAAGAGGGCGAGACACTCTTAGTTATTAAGTTGGGGACATTATCTGGACGATAACGGTTGACCCCCCAAATTGGATCCCAATAACAGTATGTTATTACACTCTTAGTTATTATGTACTCTAGCTAATACTAATGATAATGGGATGAGTTAACCCGTGGATCATCTGTACTTTATAGAGGATGTACAAAAACGGTGACATACAAAATCAATATTATAATTATAAAGGGCTACTCGAAAAGGAAAGGTTTTAGTCTCGTATTCTCTTTAGTCTAGTTTTTAATCTAGTTTTAGAATTAGACGCTGCGTGTAAAAATATTTTTATTAGATAAAACGTCGCTGCGTGTAAAAATATTTTTATTAGATAAAACGTATTGGAATACTTCAATTCAGATGAATTTAAATATTATTAAATACTGCGACGAACATAAATATTTGATTCGATAAATATTGAATAAATAATTTGATTATATTCAAATGATTAAGACTTACGTAGCATCATAGCTATTTCAAGGAGGATTCTAATTTTTGCTAGTGTGCTTCTATTCCAGCCCCGTTAAGCTGTATGTGCTTACTAAACGCAACACGTGCGCATCTAATTTCATTAGTACTTATCCAAATTTGTCTTTGTTTTGATTCTGGTGTCTTTCAACTACTTCTTCTTTTAGCTATTTCTCAGCAATTAGAGAGATATGCTCCTGTGTGGATCCAACACAACAACTGAATCCTCCTACAGGACAATTCGACTCGCAGCGGACGTTTATCCGCCGTTCCGAGCCGACTGCTTCACAGAGGACGATTGTCCCTTCCCGGGGTCAGGGGTCGTATCCATAACTACTCTGCTAACGATGATGAACTACTCTGCCGTTTGGTGCAAAACGGACAATAAGGAAACAATTGTGACACTGTTGAAAAATAGAGAAATTGATATGTCGGGTGCCTTTTTTCCCAGAGAAATAACACAGAAAATCAAAGGCTATCCCTACTTGGCGACGTCAAGTCTGATATACAAAACCGGGTACAGCGTGGTCTACAGGAAGCTTGATACACACGCTTCCAATTCCTATTTTAACAGTTTCGGACAGGACATTTGGATTTGTCTGATTTCGTTTCTGTTTGCGGCTTTCGTCTTTGACCTAATTCGGAATTCCGGGGCCCGACTTTCCCTGCCAACCCGAATAATTCTAGTCTATACCACATTTTCCATTTTCATGCTGAATCTGATCGTTTCACTGTATGCCAACTTTTTGGCCATCAAAACTTCACGAAAAGTGGTGGGTGTCGGTCGACCCTATGAAGACTTTACTGATTTGGTTGATCAAATCTCAACTGGAAACTGTGCAGTTTTGATGAGTAGTAATGTACAGACGGGACTTAGTGCTGTACGTGAACTGTACCCTGCGGGTACAGTAAGTACAGTAACAGCACTGTTGGATCTTCTGCTTCAGAAACCGCAGATTCCAAACCTGCAATTTCTACAGTCCGATTTCCACACCAATGAAACTTTTTTGACTGGTCTGGTACCGCATGCAGATTCTGAGTGTATGGTACTGTTTGATACCACACATATGACTCCAGTGTTTGAGGATATACCAGGAATCGGGGTAATAATACGCTAGCTGTGGTTATTATAGATTTTCACGATTATTATATGATGTTGGGTGAGAGAGACAGGTTCGGAAGGTAGACTCAAGAAACATGTGAGAAGGCTATGTTAATGTTAAGTCTATTTCTTGGAGGATTGCACCTAAAAACCTAAATTTATGACAGAATAGCATGCCTTCTTCTGCCAGGTCACTTTCTACCAAATTAACATTTGGGTTAGAGAGTACCATTGTGGACTTTACGTTGTTCAAGAAGTAAGTTACCATTAAAATGTAACCCTAACTTACATGTCTGCTGTTTCAGATACAAGATATGGACGAAATCATCAGCCCATCGAATTTCGTGATACTGTATCGAAAGGATGTGATCGATTCGAAACTTCTGGAGGAGCTTCTGTCCGGTTCCTGGTTCCGAGAAATGGAGAGTCAATATCGCTCCCGCTATTTTAGTCGGGCACTGTCCCTGTTCGGTCGGAAACTCGAAATCAGCGAAATCCCGGTTCTGTCCTTTGCTCAACTTTCGGGTATATTTTTCCTACTACTGGCCGGTATGCTGTCAGGAGCATTAATTTTGCTGGTAGAAACAGTTTTGGCGAATCGCAACTCAGGCTGCAAAATATCGTGGAAGACCACTAAGGAAGAGATGCCGCTGAAAACGACACATCTGTCATTAACAGACAATTAATTGCCTAATATGTTTATGGGCATTTCCATAATATTGGATCGAATAGTGGCATTTTAACGGGAAGTGGCTAAAACATACTCTTTCGTAGCGTCAAGTACCAGTATGTTTGCAGTGTTTTACTAAGATATGATAGAGTTGAAAAAATAATGGCCACTGCAGCACCTCCGACCCGAAAGTTCAGGCCTGAGGTGGGGGACGAACCCACAACCTCGGTCGATCTAGGCCAACGCTCTACCGATTGACTCAGCTGGGCAAAATCGAACCAAGCTTAAGTTTGAATTCGTTCCCAAACTACAGTGACGTTTTTAGAAGTGCGTATCAGCGTTTTCATCTTAATCGTCCTCGTCTTAACTGTAACGACTGTAACGAAACGACATTTTAAAGCTGAAGATATAGTGATTATAACTCTGCTGATTCTACTACGTTTATCTTTATTATGTATATAATATGTACAATTTCAATATATTTTCTGCGAGCTCCATTGCAGCAGTTAAATGTATAACGTTGCAAACGAAATCCGTTAGTCTTATCCCCCTTTGTTGTAAAGTAAATGCTAACAAAATTATGCTGGTATCGATTCTGTTATTTACTTGATTTCCTATTTTCTATAATTTATCTAGTATTTATTATCTATTATTTCGGTGTCCCTGTATTCATTTTTGTAAGTTTATTTTATTTTTAAATGTTTTCAAGTTTATTTTTATGACAAAGAGGTTGATAACGTTTCTGTGATTTTGTAAATTATTTACAAATCTATTTTGGTTTTCAGTTTATAAAAATATCTATATTAATATTTTAAATTAAGTGAATGAGTATAACTTTCTTCAAATGGAAATAATTTGAAAAGACATTCTCAGTCCAATTTGAGTTCACCCTTTCTAGTTTGTGTGCTAACAACATCACGTGTTGAGGCGACCTACCAGCAGCGAAAGCTTTTTAGTTTCGTTATATAATTTTTTAGATTAAACGAAAAAACCAAGTTCAATAGAGCTCCACTGATGAGA
>JASAND010007363.1:0-17104 GCA_030248195.1 Trissonchulus latispiculum | reverse complement strand
TTATTGAACGAAACTCGTACTTGCATGTTACTTGTTGCCAAACTGGTGGTAATACAACACCATTCTTTTGTGTTTTAGGGACTTTCCCATTTTTATGAGTACGTACCTAATGTCTGATGATCTGAGCAATATTATTTGTTTGCCGGAGCATCTACTGGTGGATATTCTTCGTTATGTTCCTTGGCGTCAAAGAATTTCATGGGAAACGGTTTCGCGTCGGTTTCGTCGGCTTTTGTTTAATTCCTATGCTAGTGTTCAGTTTTTGGGCTTTGGTGCAGCCGAAATTATCGAGGATGGAGAAGATATTGAATTTTTTGACGAGATCGCATTATCCCTACATTTTAGGCTTGACTGGGCAACGAGACGGTTTCATGGGCTGAAAGTGCTCTATTTGCTGACTCCAATCGGTGAGTCATGCTTGACTCGAATTTTACAAGCATTTCCAAATTTGCATACTCTGGGAGCGCGGCTGCAAGATTTCAAATCCTTTTGCCATCTGGAGACTCTGCCTGTTAACATTTCCCAGTTTCTTATTGATATTGGTGATGAACATTTCGATCAGACTGAATTTAAGAGGATGACAAGTCTTCTCTGTTCTCGGGGCTGCCAAATGGCATGTTTTTTGGAATGCGGACTTCTCTGAGTTCGACGAAGAAAATTCTCTGATGCAAAATTTCATTCCTCCTTGTGTGTCGGAACTTTCCATTTCGTCGGAGTTTATTTCGTCCACTCCATTTTTGCCTCCAATGAGTGCTATTTGTCGGCTGAGATCGCTGCGTCTGACTGGCGTTGGGCTAGTTTACCAATCCCTTAAACTGCTCAGTTGGTGTTGTCCGTTATTGGAGGAGCTATCCCTTTTCGACTGCTGTAATAGCGGATCTCTTGAAATAGCCGCCCAGGTACCTCAATATCAGCTTAACTTCCCTTTTCTAAAAAGTTTGCATATAGTTCAAAGGCGAACGTTTCCTTATTTCTGCCTGTTTGAAATAAGCAAATTTGGACATCTTACGCATCTGACTGTGGAGCCTATTAGTGTTGCTACTTTAATGCATTTGTTCGCTGTCCATCCAAACTTGACGTACTTGAAGTGTGTCATTTCTGCGGACTTATCTTTGTTGCAAACTTTAATCGAAACCTCTCTTCCGAGGCTATGTAGTCTTACAACCGCTATTATTCACTTCGATTCGACTGGAGAGATTGAATGGAAACCGACTAGATGCCAGGCGCCGGAAGCATTGGTTCAGCCTAATCTCCGATCGCTGACCTTTACCTGTAATCTCAGAGATGGAAAGCGTTTTGTTCCAATTCCTGATTTGGGTTTATCCTTTGAGGGGTTGTTGAACAGTATCACTTATCTATCTCTGAGTGGCCTGAAGCTTTACTCTGAGATCTGGTGCCCGCTTTTGGAGGAACTGGTCTTGGATAACATTTATTTTGGAAATGAAGAGGCCGGCTTCAAGGTTGGTTCGTCTTTCAAATCTCTCACTTTGAAGAGTCCGACAATCAATCCGGGAAGAGTGATATCGAAAAATATCGACTGCCAAAGTCTTAACGCCCTGAGTATGACCATTGGATTTCGGTCTGGTTGTGAATTTCACGAGGGCGACGATGCCTGTGAGCTTCTGGAGGAGTGTTTGCCGATGAATATCTACGAGAACTATTTTAAAGCTGTACCAAATCTTAAAAGTGTTCATATTGACTGTTTGTGGGCCACAATTCCCCTTCATTATACTCCTGAGTTGGGAAGTGCTTTGGGAAAGGCTTTGGGACTTTTGACCAAATTGAGTACTGTGAGGATCGATGCTACGGTATCAGTGCTCCAGGATATTCTGAAGGCCTTGGTTCAGGAACGACAGTGTTTAGTTGAGTCTGGTGTTCATTTGGAACGATTAGATTACACCTTCATGTGCGATCAGATTCTGGTAAAAATGAAATTGGATAAAGTTCAAATGAGGGCCAAAAGAGATCTGAACGATTTGGTGGAGCGTCATCCATTTGTTGATAGGAAAACGTTTGTTAGATCTCTTCTTACTCCTGTGCCCGATAATTTTGTAATTTGTTTGTCTGAGAATGATTGTATTGACTATGTGTAGAAAGTCTAACTACATTGTTTGGTGTATTGCATTTATTGTGTACTGTGTTCGTGGTCACGTATGTACAGATTTTTGACACATTTGAAAACTTTCAAATTTTGACACAAATTGCGAAGCTTTGGTATAAAGCAAAGGCCTTATGAAACTAATGTTTCACCGCTGCCTTCAGCAGCTGCTCAGTATTGTCGTTTTTTGATTTTTCTGTTTCTAGTTTTGTTTGATTTGTTCAAGTTTTGCTACTGCTGCAGTTACTGTTTCGTGTTTGTTCCTTGGAGGCTTTGGATTAGTTAATTTAGTTTTAGCGTTATCGTTTGTTTTCCCCGAGCAGATACCTATAGCACTAGCGTAGCCAGAAAAAATTTTCGAGGGGGGCGGGAGGAGCAATGCAAAGGTGTGGGGGGGGGGGCGGTGCCCCTCCCCCAGAAGTTGACAATTTTTATTTCATGACCGTCGTGGAATTTTTATAGAGCATTCCTTGAAATTAAAAATACTTAATGCCCAGCACGTGCTCATGCACCTAAATGATGCAGAAGACGGTCAAGAGACACCAGTAGGGTATTTGGTACTCATTCTGGGGTGCGAAACATGAATTATGAATGGTCCAAAGTCGCGAAACTTTTTTTAAAATCGACGTTTTACACGTGACAGGTAGAGAATTCCTGGAGGTCCACAATTTAGGGGGAATTCACTCCACCCCACCCCCTTCCCTGGCTACGTGCCTGATGTAACCTACGTGCAAAACGAAGAGGTTATCGATTCTTACAACTGAATGTTAGCAGCACATAACGGCATACACGACAAAATTAACTACCGAAGTGGTAGAAAATAATGGAAGGAAACGGTAAAATACAACCAGTTTAACTTTTGTTAGCTAACCATACATAAATCTTCACTTTCCTTTGAATGCTTTGCTTACCTAACATCAAGAGTACATGATGCTGGTGGTGGAACACGAGAAATGCCCTGTTCAAAGCTTCAGACACCGAGTAAACCGAATGCAGGAGAGTCTTTTATAAGTTCACCATAAATCAGGAGTCAGTGTAAAGAGTTTGTCCTTCCAGAGATCGAACCACGGTCCTTCCGCACTACAGTCAGACGTTCGGTCACTTGTCCACAAGACTATATGGGAGGTTAGAGTATTCGGGAGTAGGGGTCCACTTACTCCCAAGGACTTGAAACCCCAAGAGGAGCCGTCCTCTTTACAAATTCTTTTTTTGTGAAAGCTTTAGGGCAATAGCAGTAAAAATCCGACATTTCAGCGGCATGGACAGCCGGTAGATTCCCCTCCCAGAATGCAGTCACTTGAACATGTGCCTTGAAAATGGTTCATCAGCTGAGCTTCATTATGAACTTTATTATGAGATTTCTTATGTATATAATCGGAACCGTATTGTCAGATTAGAAATTACGGGTGTTGGTTGAGTAAGGATTTTTGTCTAAATGTGCATTTTTGTTAAAATGAGTTGGTAGTCTTCTAAATTTGTAATTCAATTTCACTATTTCCACACTGGTTTGGTTGTGAACATTTGCTTCGTACAGCATAAATGGAAAAAGCTAGTTTCTTTTAGAAAAGGTATATATTTCATACCTGCATCTGATGCTGATGATTTGTTTTGTTTACATTTTGAATACTTCAGTTTGGTTGTATTGTTAAAATAAACCTAGATGTGGCAGCTAATAGCTTTGATCTAGAAGAGTTAGCCTATATACGTTCCTGGGATTTTTGGAACTTGTTTTCCAAATATATTTAGGTAGAATAGTGTGTAGCAGTGATGGAACCGGGTCACCGGGTCACCGGTCAGTTCGGGTCACTTTTTGGACCGGGTCACCGGGTCACCGGGTCAAGAGCTTCGACCCACCCGGTCTTGACCCGGTTTTCTGAATTTACCTCAAATTATTGAAATTTTTGACTTACCAAGCTAAAATTTTAGCTTAAATTTTTGTTCAATGTCCAATATTAATTGGCTTTTTGCTATATTTTAGTCTGGAGCATTTTCGCAGCCTGATGTTATTTGAATCTGTCTGTCTCTAGCAAATTATTGTCTAGCTTTTATAGGTTTTATAATTATTGCAGAACTGTATTCAGTAGAATATGTTTTTCAGATTATTTTCGAAACCATGGTAAACGTTGAAGTAAGTGAACAGTTTAATTTAATTTAATTTAATTTAACGCAATACATAATGAAAAACCAAATTTTTAAAGTATATGCTCCGTGTTAATGGACAAATGTTAGACATGTTAGATATTAGACATATTAGTGACATATTAGAACTACAAAAGTATCGGATAAATTGGTGTTGCAATTAAAATCGCATTAATTTAGAAAAAGCTACAGCTACCATCAAATGCATTTTTAAAAACCTACAGCAAATGTTGTCATAGTTATTCTTTTCTGGGTGGTGATGGAACACGGAAGCCAAAAATTTAGCGTTCTTAGGCAAAATCAAAAATTTTTTTGCAGATTTTGGAATTTTCTGGAAAACCGGGTCATCGGGTCACCGGGTCAGGGCTCTACCGGGTCACCGGGTCAAGCCTAAGTGACCCGGTTCCATCGGATGCGGAAGCAGCAATCTCCTGTAGTTTTCTTATATCTGTTCCCGTTTCTGAGTCAATTTACAGTTCTGAAGGTATCGAATATAGATAATTTAGCTAGGTACCGCAGAAAGAGCCCTAATGCAAATTATGCACGTCATAAAGTCAACTAATCGATATTCTATTAGTTTAGCTATTCTCAATACTTTGTCGAACAGGACATCATTCAGTGCAGCCTGGCCCTCATGTGAATACTTAAAGGAAAAATTACATATGCTTACATAGTCACTTTGTTGTCTATAGTTGCTTCTGGAATGCACAGTTCAAGCATTTTCTGGCAAGACTGGAATTTTAATGCTTATCTTTATGCTAATTTTTGGCATTTAAATCCTAGTGCCGGTGACCGGCGTTTGACACCTTGGTTATTTCCAAAGCACTTAGTCATCGTAAATTAGCATATTTCATTTTGTCTTGTATCAAGGAGAATCGTTTAGTGTGAGTTGCGCTTCGCCGACACATTGTAGTATAGTTCTACGTTTTAAATACCAAAACTTGCTTAAAGCAGTGCTATCTTTGACTTGTTTCTATTGATTAAACCCGTGTACTGCAAACCCACGCCAGAGATGAACTTTTGGCCCGCCAGCCCGTTCTGGTCCATTGGTTTGCGGCCGGGCCGGGCCGATAAATTTATTAGCTGCGGCTGCGGGTCGAAACGGGCAGAATCGACTCTGACGAAAATTTGCTAAAATTTTTGTCTGGTTATTTTACAACAAAATTTAACATTTCTTGGTATAATTTATCGATTTCGTTTAGTATTGAAGCTTTTGAAATAATATTTTAATATTTTAAATCAGTCACCGGGGCCGGGCCGAAAATTTTGCTAGCGGGTCGGGTCGAGGCTACACAGGGTGGGGGGATGTTTGAGGGGTGGGGTGAGGCCCCAGGCCGCCTTAAAACCTGGTTTTTGTCTGGTTTTTGTCCAAAAAAGGATATCTGGATTTGGTGGGAGGGACGCCTCTGGGATGGGACGAGGGGCCTCCCACCCCCACCACAAGCACATGTATGGTCGAGGCAAATTTTCCAACAAGGCAGGCCGGCCTGACTAAAATGCCACGTGCTCATCTACCCTGCGCCAACACATATATCTTGAGACTTTTAGATTTTAGATAAGGGTATGGTAGCAGTCGAGTGTGTTATTGGTTGTAACTTTTAATTTATGAAGTAAAATTCTTATCGACTCATAGCGAAGGTATTAGATTAGATTTGACTTTAGTTGGGAATCAGTATTACAAATAAGTGTCGACAATTCATACCATCATCACAGCAGGTGTTTAGCTCTCTATAACTTAAGCTCTCTCTATATGGTGGAATTACTTGGGACTAAGTCCCTCTTTGTGGAATACCAAAATTTTGGAGTTTCAATTTTGAATTTTGCTAGCCTTAACTGTAAGTAGAAATCAGTAGATGCATCAATATTATTTTGCTTTGTTTGTCCGACTGACTTGCCTCTTGGACGTATGCTTTCCGAGTCTACTGTTGCGTGAAAGTGTTAGAGTAATTTATTTCGGATTTCAATCTCAAGTAATTTATCTTGGTTCAGATCTCAATTTATTTTAGCTTACAGCCACACGCAGCTGCGCTTTTTGACTTCTAACCTAGAAGGATTTATTGTGTCCTAAGAGTTGCATCCAGGCCATGGTTTATTTATTTTTATTATAGTTTCACATCCGTTTCTCAGAACAACGCACAATTTAGTTGTGATGGACACCGGATATTTTCATATCCAGATATCCGCCTATTTTACGTCAATGGATAGTCGGACATTGAGATATTCGGGCATCCGCTTGTTCAAAATTCAGTTTAAGAAAATATTTCGTCTTCGCAGTAAAATTTTTTAATTTTTGTGTATTGAATTGCAATCACCAATCTAAATTAAGTTAGTCTAGTTTATACAAGGATATTTTCAGGAGTTTTTGCATAATTTCCTTTCTGTTTTTCTCCAAATTGGTTAATTTCTTGATTTGTCAGACATAAACGAAATAATATCAGGATATTTTATCTCAAATAGAATATTATCGGATTTTTGATGCCCATTACTATCGAAAATACACACCAAAAGTTTTGATTTCTCAAGAAAGAATTAATAAATTTTTAATAAGCTTTTTAATGTTAACTTCAAAACACTTCATGGAAAGTTTTCGTATGCGGTATTATTTATGCTGGACTTGTACAAGTGACACCTCTTATCAAAATTGTTTCAAGTTAAGAATAGCAAACAAAGTTTACAGGTTATCGTACCTAGGGTTGCGCCGGGGCCGTGTAACGGGGCCGGGGCCCGGGCCGGGCCGGGGCCGGGCCGGCCCCGTTTCGGCCCGGCCCCGCAAAATTTTTTAACGGCCCGGCCCCGGCCCGGCCCCGTTGACTTTGGGGCCCGGGCCCGTTACACGGCCCCGGCGGCCCCGTGGGCCCCGGCGGCCCCGTAAGCCCCGGCGGCCCCGTGGGCCCCGTCGGGCCGTCGGGACGTATATAACACACTTTATTATATATTTTCTGCTGTGCATATGGCTATTTCTTGGCGTATGTAGTGATATTTCAGGCAGCCTTTTTATTTCAGTTTCAGGCGGTTGCTCGTCGGAATTTCAGATTCAAATTCAGTTTCAGTTTCAGGTGTAATTTTATCTAATTTTCAGTTTCCGTTTCAGGTCTCATTTATTTGATTTTCAGTTTCAGACGGTTGCTCATAGGAACTTCAAATTCAGATTCAGTTTCAGGTCTCATCCAAATAAATTTCAGTTTCAGTTTTAGGTGCTGAAACTGAAATACGTACTGACTGAAAATATTTTCAATTCCAGTTTCAGGTGCTGAAACACCACTAGTATATGTAGCACAGCACACAATTCTCTGTAACGTGACGTTGTGCCAGCCACAGATGGACTCGGGACGAAATTTTTCGGCCCGCCCCTCGGGCCCCGAACTAAATTTGCTTGTTCCGTCCCGCGGGATCTCGTAGTCCCGCAAATTTGATAAATCCTATCCCCGCAAAATCCCGCATCATTTTGTAATTATCTAATTAATTAAAATTAATAATCAGTATTATTCCTGTAAACTTTCGAAATATAAAAACTTTCTGTTTTACAATGCTTCACGTTCCCTATTTTCTGCTAGTTATTTTGAATGTATAATTAGATATTTAAATAAATTACTATTATTGCTAAATAAATTAATTTAAATAAAATATAATAATATATACTATATTAAACTTAGACTTAGAGATATTCCAGTTTTTTGATCGAACCAGAAGCTTTTTGTTTTCATTTCAGCAAGGTTTGCTTAGAAAAGTTGATAGGTAGGAAAGTTAAAGTTCGTCTCTGATCTATTTAGAAAACTAATCTCAATTCCGTTTGTTGATATTTCGTTAGTTTCACTAGTCCAGTAGGAGTTAATGTCGCAAGATAATGTTGTATTGTAAAGAAATCAAAGCGTAACTTATTTTGAACTATTGACAAATTAAAATTAGAAAACCAATTTTAGATTATTATTTTGCGCGAAACGATCGCGAAATGATTGCCTTGTCACTATTTATTTCTTTTGATATCGAACTGAAATTATTTTCTAAATACCTAAGTAAAGGTTTCTGATTTCTGAGCAGGAGCTTGTCTTCCCTTCCCTTAACGTACAAAATAACAATGTAGCACAATTACAGTATTTGGTTCAGCAATACAACCTACGTTCTTCCTACTTCATTCCAAATTAATGGAAAAGCCAAACATTTATTGTAATTTCATGATTCGCCTGCCAAACGCTAACTACTTAATTCCCTAATGCACCTATGTGTAGCTCCTAAGCAACACTGGTGCTCAAAACTCCACAACCGCTTAGATTGCTGACAGGCAAAGACTGCGTATAGGCTGTCAGTTCTGCTGCTTAAATATTGTATAAACCTAATTTACATAATTTGAGCACAAAAATCTTGCCTAAGCTGTGCTGAACTGCTGAAGATAGGACTTCTGAATAGAGAAATGACTCACAATGTACTAAACATAGGATCCGAATGAAGCATAAAGACTGCCAGTATGGGGTATATTGCCAATACTCTTGCAAAGGGGTAAGCAAAAGGCTGTTAAATGGAGTCGGGGGACGCTGGGGCCGTCGGGGCCGCCGGGGCCGTGTAACAGGGCCGGGGCCGGGGCCATGTAACGGGGCCGGGGACAGGGCCGTGTAACGGGGCCGGGGCTTGGGGCCGGGCCCGGGCCGGGCCGGCCCCGGCCCCGGCCCGGCCCCGCACTTTGGGAAGGCCCCGACCCGGCCCCGGCCCCGTAATTTCGCTAACGGCGCAACCCTAATCGTACCTAGCGCTTCGTGATTTTTAGAAAATACTTTAACTTCTGGCGGTACAATGGTTCAGTCTCTAGAAACGTTGTCCTCCCGATGTTTGAATTCTAACGAACTTTTACAAAATCAAACAGCGCTCAATTTTAGGTCGGGATCTTTCAGAATTGTAGTCAAAAACTGGTGTAATTAAAAGCGAACAATTCATTTTCAGAAAAAGTCCACATTTTCTCCAAGAATAGCCGTTTCGTAAAACCACAGGTTCGGATTTTAAAAAACCTTGGACCTAACACCGATGTTCTTTCTCGAACGCAGTTGAATTTTCTCTGGACTCAAAGTGGATGCAACAATAGTTTGTGATCTTTTTTCGAACCACAATCATTTAATGTTTCTTTACATTTTTCGTAATTTCAGGAATTTCTATAGCGTGTGGCTACGGCAGTGCTTTAGAACGACAGTTTCAGTTTCAGTTTCAGTGTATGGGCGGCGGCTGACCACCGTCTTAATACCAATATTTGTAGTCAACACTGCAATTTGAGCAAATCAGCAAGTGTTTGAATGTGCACTTTATTCGAATATATAAAGTAAAAACCGTTTCTATTGTCTTTGTAATGCATAATATAAATCTTTTTAATTTCTCTGGCTCAGATTGCCTTTAGACACTGAAAAATATGTCTGGCTAGCCAGCTGCCGACCGGCCGGACTGCGGCCGCCAGGCGAGAACGGTCAACGGCCGGCCAGCCGACCGTTGGCCAGTGGCAGGCCGGTGACATTTTTTGAGACCGAAACCAGCCGTTCTAAAACATTATAGGGCGGTGCTATATATACCGATCTTTCTCACTGATTTTACTGCAAAATTTATCATCATCAGGAGAAACAGAACAACTGAAAGACAGACAGTCCAGCCGGAGAAACGGAGGAAAAATTAAGTTAAACTGTGGAATTCTTAAATTCTTTTCAGTTAAAATTTTCAGGTCTATTTGTACGTATGTTAATTTTCCAGTGACAGATTTCTGTCTAACCGTTTTTCGAAAAATCTGCCAAAACACTTCTTGATTCAAAAATCTAATGTTGAATAATTAAACGCTCGTTTCGTCCGTTTTTCCATTTCTTTCTCCGTTTGCCCGTTTCTCCACCCTTCTCAGTTTTTCCGTTTCTCTATCATCTGATGTAGCACCCTACCCAGCTCCTCTGAACCATCTTGAACAACATTAGACCTTACACTTTCCCAATTTTAAAACGTGTTATCTTCTCGTCTGCTTCTCTTCTTAGCTTTCGGTAACGGTGCTCTGCCCACAATATGCGAATGTTCCCCCTTTTCGGGAGGGTAACATTGTCACAAAGCATTCCCCTCTCCGCTTGGGAGGGGAGTTCGCCAAACAGGTACTTATTTGAATTGAAGGGCTTCGCCAATATCCGATCAGATTGCAGAACCCCCTGAGTTTGGGGGTCCAGCAAGGGATTACGGTAGTTTCAGCTTATTTGCAAAAAGGGTCCCAGTTTGGGGGATCACCAAAAGGGGTCTCCATCTGGAGGGGTTGCCAACAGAAAATCAGAAGCAGCCAAACAGACCCCCCACAACGGGGATCCTTGTTGGCGTCCCTCAAATGGGGATCACTTCAGCGCCCCCCCCCCCAAAGGGGACCAGTTTTCGGCTACTCCCAAAGGGGGTACGCCTGTCGACTCTCCTCCCCCCAAACTCGAGAACATTCGCGTTTTGTGGTCGGAGCACCGTTACGCAATGCCAAGAAGAAGCCCTCCAGTGGCTTACCATTCTTCTTACATCTAGAAGAATTATGTACTCTTGGTAGTTTTGTACATATGCACGCAATGTTTCATCAAATTTCAACTTGGTTTGCGCAGTGTGTTAAACATGTGTTCCAACGGAATCATCGCCTTATATGAGTCCACTTTATACACTTTATATGTTATTTCAGGAATCTTCCTGTATTCTTTCATCATGTCTCAGGAAGTAACTAATTTCCATTGTTTACCCAAGAGTTTCCTGGTTGAGATGCTTCGTCATTTGCCTTGGCGGGAAAGGGTATCTTTGGAAACAGTTTCTTACAAATTTCGTCAACTCCTCTTTGATTCCTATGATGATGTTCACAGTTTGGGATTCGGTGCTGCGGAAGTTGTGAATGGTGGTGATATCCGGTTTGTGGACGATAAGTGTCAACTTCTGAATGGTAGACTAGACTGGGCTATGAAGCGTTTCCAAGGACTGAAAGAGCTCCATTTGCTAAGCCCGGTTGATGAAGCAGTTCTCCTACGGATTCGCTATGCTTTCCCCAATCTGAGTATTTTGGGACTCTATTTTGAAGATCCCAGAGATTTTCAGGTGCTCCGTACTTTGCCTAGTGATATTTCTCTCAAACTACATCTCGTTGACACTGACAATGGGAGCTTACGTGGGGCCGACTTCACCAAAGTGGTGAAATTCCTTTCTTCTCAAAGAGGCACAATTTCTTGGTTTTTGGAGCAAAAGTCTGGTTTGGGAGGATCACAACTGCGTCAGTTTATTCCAGTTTCTGTCTCACATCTGGCTGTTTTTTCTGGCATTCATGAATTTGTTCCATTTGTTCCTGGAATGCGTTCCAACTCCTGCCAGCTGAAATCATTGATTATAGAAGGTTATCTGCTCTCCATTGCATCGATTTTATCCCTCAGTCAGCACTGTCCTTTGTTGGAGGAATTATCCTTTGACGGTATGTCCGAATTTAGTAACCATGAACGTAATATGGCGCCTTTGGATCAGATTTATTTTCCGAATCTGACCTGTTTACGTTTTATTGACAGAAACTTTTTTCCCATGGAATGGCTTCATGCTTTGGCCAGAGCTGGTAATCTGCGGCAGCTGATTCTGGGAAGCATGAGTCTACTTCGTCTGACGGACCTATTGGAGGATCATCCCAACTTGGAGCACCTAAACTACCACATGCCTGCGGACATCTTTTGTCTCCAGGATTTCGTTGAATCCTGCCTTCCGACCATGTCCAATCTTAAAACGGTGGACATCCATTTTGGTCCAAGTAATCCTTTTTGGAAGGCTACCAGGAAGGAGGAGCTGCCTGAGGGAATAGTTTGGCCTAATCTCCAGTCCCTTACCTTTGTCTATGATGTACAGCGTAGGCTACGTTTTGTCAAAATTCCTGATTTCGGTTTATCCTTTGCAGGCCTGTTGGACAGTATCACTTATCTTTCCTTGGGTGGTCTGAAGCTTTACTCTGAAATCTATTGCCCTCTATTGGAGAAGCTTGTGCTTGATCACATTTATTTTGGAAATGAGGAGGCCGGCTTCAAGGTTGGTTCGTCTTTCAAATCTCTCACTTTAAAGGGTCCCATGATTGATCCGGGAAGAGTTATCACTGGAAACAGTGACTGTCAATATCCCAGCCATCTGGGTATAACGATTGGATTTTTGTACACCTGTCAGCTTGATGACGATCAGGATGATTTTGAAGTCGATCCCCGTACGGACCGGTATCTGTACGAGGAAAAGTGTTTGCCAGTGAACACCTATGTGAATTATCTTGAAGCTGTCCCAAATCTGAGAAGCGTTCAGATTAACTGTCTGTGGGCAACCAACAACGGTTATTCCCCGGTTTTAGGACATCGGTTGGGACTTGCTTTCGGAAGTTTGCCCAATCTGAAAACTGTAGCCGTTAACGGTGTATGCCGTGTCCTTAAGGATATCTTGAATGCTTTGGTTCACGAACGAGAACTTTTGATTGACTCCGGCGCCCATTTGGAGAGATTGGATTACACTTTCATGTGTGATCAGGTTCAGGTGCGATTGGAATCGGATAGAGCTGGGATGAGAGCCAAAAGAAATCTCAAGAATTTGGTGGAATCTCATCCATTTTTCCAGAAAACGTCCTTCGTCAGATCTGTTCCTAATCCAACTCCTAATAATTTTGTAGTTTGTGTGGCCGAAAATGGATGTTTTGAAACCATTTGAACTTTTACTTTTATATCGTATCCTGTATTCAATAAGTTTTTGGCATATATATAACATATATACGTTGAACTCAATTTGGTGTTGTAATGCTGTATATACTATCACTCAATACATGTTGTATTTACTATTTGGTATAGTCATGTATTAAATGTATTGTCTCAGCTTAGCTGTCTTGGCTTCTGCTTAAAAATTTCAGGTCCTGAATACATATATCCCAGATATATAGCAATATACAACAAACCCAGAATGTGGACCTCAGAAAACTTTGAATGAATGAGAAAAATTGTGTGCACATTTGTTCCTTTTGCTCTAAAATTTGGCGTTTTACTGTTTTTAGATGTATATATTTCGAAAAATGACAATTACTGACAAATTTAATAAATTTTTGCTTCGCTGAACCTCCAAAACATGCTGCGGAGGGTTGAAGTGTCAAAACTTGGATTTTTTCAACTGAGCACAATGCGATATTGTATCATACTATACTCTCATACTACATACATTTTGTTTTTGCGTCTTGTCCATCTCTTATTTTTGGATACTTCTGAACCCATCCTAAAAAGGGGTAAGCTTTTATTGTTTTTGCTGCTGTTGTTGTTGCATTACGGTTGTGGGGATCTAGTAAGATGTCTGTATTTCGAAACATGAACACGGTGTTCGTTTACTATATCTTTACTCGTGTTTCTTATCATCATGATTGATTGGTACGTACGTTTACTAGAAATGGGTGTTTCGGCCTCAGGCCATTCCGAGAAGATTTCAGCTCCCGACCGGAGCATGTTGTAACCGACCCCAATGGCATGTTGTAACTTACAATAGCTGAAACTTAATTCATTCGCTCATGTTAAAGCAATTCTGTAAGCGTCTCTATGCTATGGTGAAACTTTTCAATTAGTTTGCTACTAACAGATTCCTATTTAACGGGCCGAGCCTGGTTTTGTTTTAATGTTGTCTTATGTCATTGTTGTTGTCTGATGCAGCTTTGTATGTTCTTTGTCGTGTTTGGTTTACTGCAAGTTTGAATCGGTTCCGATTTTTAGTATTCTTACTTTACGAAAGGAAGAGGTCATCATTACTGTAGATGAGTGTTTTCTATGAACTTGTGCCTTGTTTCAGCATCGTACAGAATTCAGTGTCTGTTTCTAGTATTGCCTTTCTTTTTTATCAATTATTCGGTTTGCGCCTGTTCCGTTATTAAAATGATTTGATCTTAGATTTAAAATATGTTACTAAAATAGTCAGGCACGCTGTTCACTAATCACTA
This sequence comes from Trissonchulus latispiculum, assembly GCA_030248195.1. Lineage (NCBI taxonomy): Eukaryota > Metazoa > Nematoda > Enoplea > Enoplida > Ironidae > Trissonchulus > Trissonchulus latispiculum. The sequence goes on along the minus strand of JASAND010007363.1, from coordinate 2,927 downwards.
CCGCCATTCTACTAGCTTCGATGTAATTAATAAAACTCTGATGTACCTAATGGTTCGTAAAATGGTCATTTCATGATAAGAGAACAAGCTACAAACCAAGCACAGAGCTTTGGTAAAGCCAGAAATTTGTTTAGATTGTTAAGCCCTGTCGAGTGTCTAGTCTATGATGTATAGGTATCTAGTTTGAGCCGGCAAATTTTAGTTTATTTGTGTAACTGTCAAGTTCGGTAGAAAAGATTATACAAGAAGTTTTATTTTTCGATTTCTCCTGTTATCTTTATCCCGGCGATCACAGGAGGACCTGAAGATCTCCAAGCAAGGCATGCAATGGATGTCTTTAGATTCTTTATTTCCTACTGGCGTTCTTCTTCGGTAGGGTTAACCTAAAAAATGTTCGTATAAATCACGATCACATCTCCAAAACCCGCTGAAAGCAAACCATTTGATGGTTACAATAACCAGTCCCTGAGCCTTTGCATTTGTAGCAGCTGGTAGGAGAGTACCAAAATGTTGCCATTAATTTAAATTTTACGAACGTTTTGGAAATTTCTGACCTACCTTAAGTGCACTAACAGAAGGCGCCAAGATATGGTAATTTGACAGAGGAGTAATCTAGAAAATCCAGATACATAGATATGTAATCTAGAAAATGTACAGTTTCATTTCAGGTATATATTTAGTTATGCTATTCCAGTGTTAGTTTTATAACTCAAAACGAAATGAACTGAACCATTTAATGACACCATTTTAATATTTCATAAGGCTGTGGAACATATTTAAAAGGATTCAATTGTATTGATTCCAGTCAGTGGGTGCTAAGTAAATCGTATTTCAAGTGCACTGGTGTATCTGCATACCTATTCTTAACATGTATTGCGGTTCGACGTTTATTGGAACGATGATCATGATGATGACGTCAATTCTTCTTCTTCTTGGTTTAACCACCGCTATAGAAGAAAATCTGGTCAAGCGGGAACCATTGGGCGACCTGCTTGGAGGGCTCCTTGGTTCATTGGGTCTAGGAAAACGATAGTACAAACCGTTGTTAATCCAGAATAATGTGTGAACTCTACTGGTTCATTGTTGTGAACTTTGATCTATGTTGGAATAAACAAGACACTGGTATGTGTATATTTGTTGTCAGTTGCCATTTCGCATTACTTGACATTACCATGGTTTACACCTTGACCAGCTGTGACCAGAAGTCTTCTGGAGGGATGTTTCAAAGGGGTCGCTCCTCCCCACTAGTGTTGGCCACCGGCCTTGTCCAGACTGGTGGTTCGATGGCCGGTGTTGTGATATTTGAGATTAATTTGACATGATAAAGTGGTACTTAGTTTATAGTTTAATTATCGCTGCTAATTAATAATTGTAATTTAGCACGGAAACTTCTCCAATCTGAAGCAAAACCCATCATATTGCATACCGGTTGAATGTTTTATGAATGGTCCAAAACCCAATTTTTACTATTTTCTTCTTAAACTTTTACCCATTTCCACCATTTGGCATAATTGTAGCATTACTGAATTCGCCTCGTCAAGAGATTTCGAACGAATGCACAATTATGGCGGCTTCTCGATTTTATATGTTAACACAAACAGCGATGTTAGCACTTTATGTCAAATTAATCCTCGTTGCAAGATGAGACTGATACATATTAATATAAAAGCGTGGACAACCACTTCCCGCATAACAAAGTGGAGACAATCAGTGTTCTCAATCAAGAGACAATCAATGTATGTATATTGAATTTTTTCCTGTACTGCCACACCCCAGTTGCTTTCGCGAGGAGGGGTAACGCCAGACCAAAATTTTGCTTGGGTTCACGGTCTGGCGTTGAATAATTGCATAAGCAATTACCCGAGGCGTAGGCAAGGCTACTGCCGGAGCAGAAGTGATCACGATGCACTAACCGCATCATGACCACCCGTCAGCTCCATCCAAGGGGTTTCCCCCCCCTGCACGGCCAACTCCTTGAAAAACTCGGATAAAACTGATACAATTATGGGGGATTCTGATACTGCCATACCAGACCTATATAATACAATTACTTTGATTGTTGTCAGCTGACAACAGACAAGTTTGACACATGGCATTGCTCGTAAAAGTTTGTTGAATCCATCGGATTCCAAATTGCGTGTTTGTGGCCGGCAAGTGCAGAGGCTACCTTCTCACCTCTGGGCGGCCTAGGTGTATGCGTAGCAATATAATATTAGAGACAAAGTATTTTAAGCATATTGCATGAGTTAAAGTTCAACGGAACCGCCTGAAATTAGAAAGCAAACAAGTACAGGGGGACCTTTTTCACCCGCCATACCTATTTTGCTTTCTAACCAAGTACTGATTCCAAGTTTGCTCATGCGGATACTTAAATCACTTAAACACAACTTAACTGTTGATAATTATTAAATTAAGCAAATTGAGTATTTTTATTAAATAAGTTGACTAAGAAGTAGCAATAAACACGGTGGGGGCCTTCCCTACTCCCCCCATGTTTATTACTATGCTCACCGAACAACAACAACAACAACAAAGTTCAAACAATCAACCGAACCCAAACTATTTAACAGCACGTGTTCATGCGCTCAAATGATGCAGAAGATGGTTAAGCTAAGCAACTAAACAAAATAAGCTGTCTGGTACTCATTTTGGGTTTCGAAATACGTATTATGATGGTGCGACAGACTGATTTCGGGCCGAAGGCGCGAAAAGTTTTTGAAGAATGGGCGTTTTACACATGACAAGAAAAATTCCTGGGGTCTACATTTTCGGAGGGAATTCCCCCCATTTCCTCGCCCCTGGCTACGCGCCTGTTTGTCGGAATTGCAATCTCCGTCATAATTTCTCACTAAGGGACAAAGTGGTCCTCTCCACATATGCAGAGAAAATTTGAGAAAAAGATAAGTTTATTCTAAATTATGTATTTT
>JASAND010007362.1:0-12289 GCA_030248195.1 Trissonchulus latispiculum | reverse complement strand
ACAACTATAGGCGCGACTACCAGCCGCGGAACAGTCGACCAAATTTTAGTAGGACTCAAAACGATAGGCCCACTAGAACACGATTTAAATTCACGGAGAAAGGCGAGCCGATCTGCAGCTACTGCGTTCGTGCTGGCCATATCCAGAGAAACTGCAGAAAACGAGAAAAGGCCGCTGATGGGAGGACAAGGCGGCCGCCGTATCAGCGTTCGAAGGCCGTGAATGTCCTTCAAGAATGCAATCCGGATACGGATTACAATAGTTCAAGTGATGAGGGTCCTCAAAAACCGTTTAAGGATCCAATTTCGACACAGGATTCGTCTGGCTCCCCGACCAGCGAACGGTGTGACGAATTGGAAGAAAAACTGAACAATCTTATCACACATGTTTACGGGGTAAACCGAGTGCTGTCTGAGGATGAACTCGCAGCAAATGTAGGTCAGCAGTTTCCTTTTCAGAAGATGAACCACAGAAGCAACGGATCCGAAGTCATTCATGAGCTGCAATCAGAACCGATCACCGTTGCGGGTCGACAAGCCGAAGAACCCGAGTTTTTGAACCTTTTAGGAGGAAACCTACATCAACGCCGGGTCAAAACTAAACGCAGGATTAGACCACATGAAGACGTATCCGACAAGGATGTTGGAAGGGACATTCTGCAGGGATGTGCCAACGGGTACAACATGTTGGTAAGATCTATAATGCGGAAATCATGCAAGTTCCTCTTTCTGATGTTGTTTTTAAGTGTTTTACCAACTGTGTCAGGATACCAGTTTAATCACTGCGGACAAACTCGGGGTGGACATGCTATTGCCGTTCCCAAAACGGTACATTGTCATGTTCCACGAGTTTCATGGGTAGCAGAAACTACCGTTACTGTCTACGTGTCACGAACAACGCCTGTGACAACAGAGGCATGGAGCTGTTGGATTAAACAAAGGCAAGTTTGCACAAATGTAGGTTTCTTTGGTGGAAAAGGTATCGTGAAAGATGAGACAACAAGGAAGCAAGTAAGTGTGAACGAATGTAGAGAAGCTGTCTCCACTTACATGTGGGACCAAAAACCACTCATTCATTTAGATGATGGTGTGTGGGTAAGTAATCTTGACTTTATCATTCCGTACAAATGGTGCTGTTACGACCTTTGTACGAATGTGCAGGTTTTTGTTTTGGAAAAAGGTTCTGTTGGAACTTTATGGAACAAAGGTTATAAGTGACCTTGATTCCATTGCTGGATGCTCACCAGCTGCTGAGTTCTGTGTCACTGGTCAAGCTACGGTAATTTGGACAGCTGCTAATCTAACAACTTTTACCTGTCCTTTTATTAAAAAGGCAGATTATTCTGCAAAAGTAACAGGAAGCCACATTATTGTGGACAGCGTACAGGCAGGATTTACCTTTTCAGACACTCCAGCTCCACGATGCCTACCCTTGAACACTTTCCTGATGCAGCAAGGCGTTGCTATTACTCTGAGAGAAGAAGTAGTCAACAAGATCAGATCGTCGACAGCCAAAGATCGAGTACCCAGAGTTAGCAATAACTCGCTTAACAGTCAACCTCAACAGGTTGCTGTTGTAAGTAATATTGACCGAATTTTTGGTAAATTGCAGTATCTGTTTGACAAAGTTGTGGACCTCGAAATCAATCAGTTCTCACAGCTGTGGTCAATGCTGTGTGAACTCACACAACGACAGCTGCTTTTAATCCATCAGATGCTTCGATTGGATGCAACGTTTGGTGCCCGAGTGCTACTTAACCGAACTGACATTCATGCTACGTTTGCTGGCGAAGCTCTCTTGGTATGGCCTTGCAGAACAGTAATCGTCGACAAGATCTATTGGGACTACGAAGTCGATGGCAGATGCTATGAATATCTACCTGTTCAAGTCGGGAATACAGTCATGTTCGTAGTTCCCGGTAGCAAAGATCTGGTAGAAGTATCAATGATTGTTGACTGCCATCATCATGTGCAGGGTGTGTATGAAACGATGCATGGATGGAGAACTGAATCTGGCTTTGTGCACGTTACTCAAATACCTTTGGAGCTACACGCCGCCGACACCAACTTCTCCATACATTTCTCTGCACCAAGACTTTTCCATGACCGGATGTCAGGAGTATTGTCAACGGTGAACTCGATCCGCTCTCATGAAGCAAGATTAATGCGGGCGGAATATAGGATTAACGGCTTGATCAACATCACTGCTGAACTTTCCACTAATCCACAAGCGCTGCAAGCAACTCTTGCTGGTTTGGGGCAAGGGACTGGAGCTCTTCTTTCAGGTGCTGGAGAAGCAGTTGGTCGAGTGATAGAGGGAGCAGGAGAAGGAATTGCAGATGTAGCAGTGGGACTCGGAAGCGGAGCCGGAGAACTTCTATCAGATGTCATAAAAGGACCTGTCCAAATGCTGGTAAACTTGGCTGTCCTATGTGCAGTTGTACTAGGATTTTTATTCCTTCTACACATGCTGATTGAACATAGGCGCTGGGTGATGGGATTGTTCAGCAAAGAAACCAAATCCCAACACCCTCCGACAGGACCGAACGAGGATGTGGAACTGGCATCAGTGAAGTTTGATAGATTTCCTCCTACGGATAGTTCATCAGTGTTCAACCGGAAAACGCATACACTTGATGAAAGGCCTAATTCAGTGGTGTCTGAGCCGTGGCCACCAAGCTACATCAATGGTATCAGCCGATACCCAACTACTCCCCTACCGAATATTCCTATCAAAATAGCTGGAGTCATCAGGACTGCTCTTGTTGACACTGGATCTTTTATCACACTGATATCGAAAAGAATCGCCCCAACAGTAGGAAAAATTGAGAAAAGTAGCAAAAAGGCATTTTCTGCAACAGGTCATGGACTAGTCTTGCTTGGCGTTATTCTAGCAACGTTTCGAATAGGATCGAGGACATTGGATCATCCTGCATACGTCATCGACCGTGACGATATGGACTGCATATTGGGACGTGACATCATGGCCAGGCTAGGTCCCGTTACTGTCGACTTCAGTAAGCCATCAGTCCTCATCGCTGGAGAACAAATTGGATTGGTTGGAACTCGAGAACCAAACATCAATGCCTGCCGCGTCTATGCACCTAGAGATTTGATTATTCCGCCAAGGAGTGAGGTTGTTTTCGAAGCCAACGCCATGGTACCAAACGAGGGAGGTGTTTCCTGCATTTTTGAAGCAAGGAACTTCTACCATTCATCTCAACCACTAGTTGGTGCTAGATTATTGGTCAGACCTAAGGAAGGCTCTGTACCTGTCAGACTTCTCAATCCAACTCCCAATAAAGTTGTTGTTCATAAAGGACAAACGTTGGGAAACCTTGAACCAATGCCAAACATTCCTAACCTAATCATCCGACGAAGTACCTCTCCGTGGTCAAGTCCTATGGTGATCGTCAAGAAAAAGAACGGATCTGACCGTTTTTGTGTGGACTACCGCGCTTTAAATCGCTTAACTACCGCCCTTAACTTATGGCCCGAGCTGTTCAAACTGCTCCCGATTATTGTCCAGGCCAAAATCGCTACGGTGGCCTGGTATCAGACTTCGTAGCCGCTGTTCACAGTGGAGACTCGAGTCCACCAATCGACTTGTCTCGTTGGTGTGACATCAGCCTCTGCCCTGGTTCGTGCGGAACATTCCTCATCTTAGGTCACTCGAATCTACGACACCTGGCCTCCGTCGAAGCCGGCGTCGTGGTTCCCATGGGGGGTGGAAAGATGATACATGTGCCGTTTGAAATTCAGAAATGGCAGATTCAACCTGACGATTTTGCGTATATCATCCTTTAGTTCGACATTAATGATATCCAACAGAATCCGAAGGTCTGGTCAGATGGTTTCCGAGTGATACGGGAAAGCCTCGGTAACCTGTCGTCTAGGGTCTATGTCTCTTCGATGGTTCCCCAGAACCACCTGGAACTACCTGCGACGACTTATATTGAATTTTCCCATTTCATGATCTCTCAGTGCGAACGCGCTGGATTTACTATATGCAACTGGACGATGACGCTTTCCTACAACCTCTGGATGGAGCCGCTTCACACCAGCAGATCAATCTTGCTCCAAGGCTCTACGACGATCAGCTCCACCTGTCATTGGCTGGAAAACGTGTTCTGATACAGCAGTGGAGTAAATTTCTGCCTCAATTGTCGCTGTGTAATATCAAATACACAGTCAAATTCTACTGTGCCAACCCTGAGAAAGAGTTTGAGTATCTGTGGTCTCTGAAGAGCCTTTCCCGCTGGATGGAAGATCCCTGCAACCCAGGTAAACACAAACGTGGGCCTGACTCTAAAATTTCCACCTTTAATGTTACCTGTGAACATAATTCAGTTCCAGTAGCAAAACCTACTGTGGCTATAACCGCCCAGCAGGAGCTGGTTCCTTCCCTTCCGGGAGGTATCACTACCACACTCCCACCAGTTACAGATATTCCAAGCTTAAATTCTCCTCGCACGGGATTCGATACAGTATCTGTGCAACGCGAACCACTGCAACAAGAACCACTAGTTTGTTCAAACAAAGAACCACTAGTTTGTTCAATCAGTAAAACCGAAACTATTTCTCAAAACGTGAACGAAAGCAATGCGTCATTGGGAGCTGTTGCATCCATGACCATTGTACCTTCAACAACAACAACAACGATTACTTCAGATATACACAGTTCCACTTTTAGTACAAGGACTGTGACCAATACTTTTATTTCAGATGAAGCTAGAACGGCTTTTGGCCATAACGCTGAGAAGCCAAGTGTGCTCAGCGCCGCCAACCCTCAGTTGGGCCAAGATCCAGGATCATCGGCTCAATCGACTGCTTCCATCGTTCAGCTTCAATTCCTGTACACCAATGGAACCTTGTACCCCTTCAGTCCGCTTCCAGGACCGATTGGACCTCCGCTTAATCTGCCTAGCGGAGTTACTGAAGTGAAGAAAACCCCATTTCCTTAACTGACTAAAACTCGAAACTGAAAATGAACTATTTCCATTATTGACTTAAATCATTAGCTGCTTTCTTCTTTTCTTTCGCTTTGTAGTATGTATGTTTTAAAACCATTTCGCAATTTTGAAATTGTAACAAATTTACGTAAGCTAAAACGAGGTCGTTTTCATTTTACCCCAGGAGTGTCATATACAAATTAAGTTTTGTGTTATCCCTAAATTCTGGGATTCTTTTATGGAACTTTCTGTGCTGTGTTGTTTTGACTGCGATCTGCTATAAGCAGTCGCACATTAGACTTTTGGCATTTTCTTGAGTCTCGTAGTTGCTTTCCTTGAGTTTTGCAGTTAGTATTGAATTGTCCTCAATAAAGAGCGGTTGCGCTCTATCTGTATAGTATCTAGTGGGTTAGAGTCATAACACTATTTCTAATTTCGTTCGATCGGCTTATTGCCTGTAGCAGCATTAGGGTTTATCATGTAATGACTGTAAAATTTGTTGCTGGCTGTACTCTTTGTGGTGCAATGATCTCACTATCTCTTACAGGCATCACAATTGTGATTTCTAATTCACAATCGGTTGAAACAAACATAACCATGAATTGCTTTGTGGACCACTTTCTAACAACAAATGTAACGTATATTTGGGAAGGATGCCAGACTTTCGGACGCTTGGCAAGTGTAATCGTCTATGCATTGGCAATACTTCAGCTTCGGGATAGCTCTAACTCAAACCAGCTGCCCAACAATTTGAAAGAAGTCAAAAGTAGACAAGCATAAGTAACCAGGACATTATCGTCAATGATTGCAGGGATTGTATGCTGTGTTTTCTTGTACATTATTCATATATTGTACATTAATATTGTCTGGCCAAGACTATGTTTCTACATCTACCTAGAGCATGGCGGTACCTGTGTTAGTGCTTTTCATGCACCTAAATTCTGCAAGTAACGTAATCGTAACGTAACCAAAAAACCCAACGAAAATTCACGAAAACCCGAATTTTGGCCAACAATTTTTGCCACCGATTTTGCTGAAAAGTTGGCCATATACTAATTCGATGGCGCTGATTTCGAAAACAGAATTGAAATTTCCGGAAAATTTCCGGAATTCGTGGTATTTGACACGGCAAATTGGTTAAGAAAGAAAATGACACCGGGAAGCCAATCATGGCAATTTGCTTGTTATTACATGTTTTGGATCTTTACATCTGATATTGTAGATTGATATGGCCTGTTCTGTGCTAACTGTTAATCAGATAATTGGCACTGTTCTACTCCGTTCTGGATCAAACAGCAGACCTTCCACAAATGTGTACATTTGTTTCAAACGAGTTCTTTGACTTATAAAGCTAGGTTATAAAGACAGGTTCTGAATTGACAATATTTTCTAGCTTCTGGACGCAAAGATTCGACGCACCTACTACAAAAGCATGTACCGTGTACATATTTGTGTGGAAGGGGTTTAGTATACGTGTATGTATGTGGAATTGTTATATCTTATGTATGTACGTATGCTGTCGTGAATTTATCAGATAACGAAGTGCTAAGTAAAAAATGAAGACAGCTAAATTTAAAGTTTGAAAGAATTCCACGCAGCGTAACGTTGTGTGGAGCCTTCACATGTTTTGTGGACAGTCAAAAACACAACATGACACGCACACAATCCTAGAGACCTGATGTTTAGAGTAAGGTGCCCAAATTTTGCAGATATAGTCCTCACATAGTGCTTTGCTACTGTGTAAAATAAGCACATACCAATGTGTCTGTTTCTGTGAGATACGATGAAAGTGCGAATAATTGGACGTATTAGGTCCATACAGGTGGAGGTTAACTAAGATCTTATGAACTGTGGTTAACTAACTATGTCCAAATCTTCCCCAGTTCAATTCAAAGTATCTGTATCAATCAACTTGTGCGAAAATTTGGTGATTTCGTTCGCGTTCACAGTTGTAGATTACATTCTCGATGTTATCCTACTATTTGATAGAATTCCGTAGATGAGAGTCAATTTCTCCTAGTACTTCAGCAGAATCATCTGAACTTTTGCACATTGCAGACGTAAATACGGAGTGAGTGTGCTAAGACGTGCAAGAAGTAAAATCACTAAGCCTCGCTCCAATGTCCAGAAATGTTGGATTTCATTTTCTAACTTTGGGTAACCATGGCTCCTGAAAGCTCTAAAACATTTGCTAGCGCGTTCTGAACGAAGTCAGCTTAATATCAAAAACAGTTTTCATATTCGGATTCAGCAGGTCAAAGAAACTATATAAGCAGCTTTTTTTGGCAAAATTGGGGACAAAAAGTATTCGACGCCATTCTTACTGAAGTTCTTACTACTTATCTTTTTAGGCATGAAAATAAAAGATATTTCGTAGCAGAACGTAAGCTAGCACACAAACCGGAAAACCAGTCCTCTCGAAAACCTTGCCACATTTTACATACCCCTAAACGAGCCTAATAGCTGGGAAAAATATAGAAAATCTAGGGCTACAAATTTTATTATATCGAAAACAGAGCATGGTCGCGTTGCAACATTTTAAATAATTTCAAAGCTTAACCTGCTTATTGGTAACGAAAGAAGCAGCGCCATTAAATTTCTCTATTTTTTAGGAAAGGAAGCTTTATAAAGGAAAAAGTTTTGCGTAAGGGCTTTTTACCATGTACAATTCAAATATGAGCATAGTTGTCCTGTATTTGCTATTTCCGTGCTGCAGTAATTGCCCATAAACCGGACCGGAACCCTGGCAGACTCTAGCTTAAGGTGCTGGTTTCCTTTCGGGCATTTTTGACACATACGGCTTTAATCCTGTACGTAACTGGCTAAAACTTACTGTTTAACATTTATTCATTTAAAATTTATTTATTTATAAAAAACATTTATTTAAAAAATTTCCGTAACATTCTGGGGCTAGTCCCATATTTTTAGGCCAAAAGATAAGAAAGTTTTGATTTTTGGCTTTAGGTTCCCAGTAGGATGACAAGACACCGGATTGGTTGTTATGGCTGGAGAGAGGACACGAAAATAAACATTCCTGCTTTTGAGGTATCAACCTTTAAGGTATCTTCAGTAGTTAAGTCAGTATAAGCAAAAAACCATTTTGAGGGTCAAAAAATGGCCATTTTCGAGGAAATCAGTTTTTTCAAAAATACTGCCAAATATTACGAACAATTTTTCGTCAATTTACCTCAATCGATACACAGTTTAATTGCACATTTTATCCATTTTAACTTAACTGAAGTTCCTTATTATAAGCTAGAGATTTGTCCGAAAAACCATTTTGGCAAAACTCGGGTTATTTTGTTTTAAGCATAGATTTCTCAAAAACTACTCGACGAATTAAATGCTTAAGTTTGTAGGAATGCAAGTCCCCAATGCCGCTAACTTAAAACATTTCACAAATAGGGGCTTCGTCCCCTAATCTTCTGGACATCTATTTCTTTGATGTTTGCAAATGCAGAGCATAACATTGCAAACTATGTTGCAAGATTTTATATATGGAAGGTGCTGACTCAGGAAAGGTAAAAATTTCTATCCTTGACGAATTTTATTGCAATTCAGAAAAATTCTTCGGCCTCTGAGGGGCTTCCCTCCCCAGACCCCTACCCCGCATGCTTATTTCCTAAAGTTTAAGAATGTTCTGTTTGCGTAATTTTAATTTAATTTAAATGTTTTGCATGATTTTAAGGAGTACAATTATAAGTCAGTTCTTCGTGAAGTAATGAACAAGGCAAACTTAGGTGATCCAACAAAAATACATTAGTGCAACACTGACAAAAAAATTTGAACTTCATGAAGCAACAAACACATTAGTTTAAATTTACCATAAAGTTAGCAGTACATACGTGGAAAACATTACAAAGTTAGCACTACATGCAATGCTGCAAAAGCAGACAACAAGCGAACTTTACAAAACACTGATGTTAGAAGCACTGATATTACAAACCACTGGTTGTGCTCTAGGCCGACATTGTAACAGTTAACACTACAAAACACTGATATTAAAAATGCTGCATTGAAATGTATTAAACATTGTACACCCTTTATGATTAGGGATCATATGGTCTTGCTCGGTCACTATAAAGATTCTGTTCCTGTGGCAGACTGGTTGAAATGGTTGAAATCGGAAGGATGATCCGACTCCAGCGGGACACTATCAAGACCAAGGCCAAATACTACGGCACCATTGTTCTCCTAACCAAATTGGTGCAAACCACGGATTCAACTCCATTACTTCATCACGCTTTGGTACTATCCGGTCAGTACTACCTGGTCAAGCTATTGGCCAATGCCAAGAATTGCCAGTCCATGAAGAAGAGCGTCACTTGGGAACTATGTTCAAACAGCCACAACCTAATATTCCCACGTCAGATGATATTGCCAACTCTACAAACAGCATGGTTCGACATAGTTGCAGCAAATGCAACCTTAACATTTAACAATCTGATAACTATTGTCGCCTAATGGTTGGATGATTATAGAATAAAGACATGGACGATCCCACAGCTCATTGTATGTTCACAATCTCATGAAATAGCAGACTACTGAACAATAAGTAAATGCCTGTATGACCGTACTGTAAACGAAAGTATTGAACATACATTAAAGTGGGATATTTATGCTAGCATTTCTGACTCTTGCTGATCTAGGATATTGTAGATAGCTTGAACATAACCTATGGGACCTCAGATTTCTCAGTTTATCACTGACGGCATCAATTTCTGGAATATGAGGCCTTAGCTGCGATCCGCATACACCTCAGCGTATGTTCATCCATCTAATCATTTTTATTTGATGAAACCATACTATGCCTGAATCAGCATAAGCGTAAACTTAGTGGATTTATTAGACCGTCAGTGCCGTACAGTCAATAAGAAGGATCAATGACTGCCACCTGTTGTTCCATCCTGAAATGTATACTGCGCTTAGACAATTTATTCGGCTCAGCCATTATCACAGGCTCAAATGCAGAAAGCGCCCAAGGCAGAAGATTATCATTTCAATTCCTGGTATTGGATGGCGACAAATTTTGCAAGTTGATATGATGTTATGCTTCAATGAAAGAACAAGATAAAGAACAGTTCACACGCCTATCAGAAGACAAGAAGGCATACGTACTACTCAACACGAAAAGCCTTAGATAACAATAATGAACTGCTTGACACTGATGACATCATAAACTCTATGTTATTTAATGATTGCTGTATTGTTGTCAATAAATGCTGAAGCTATATATACAGATAGATAGGACGTAGTTTAAGATGGAGATAGTGAAGACCCCAAAGTTTCAACACCTGTTTACATGTATCGTATCGGCAACTACTAAGACAGGAATGCCAACATTTGTATCCCGATTGGTAAATCATGCATCAGAGATGATATTAGAATCTCCTGAAAAAATTATATGGTGCTATACGTACATTATAAAATGCTTATGAGAACTTACCTCAAGGCGAGTTTGTCCACGGATTGCCTGACCTAAATACGATGAAAACAGAGGATACTAAATTATTGATCCCAAGTGCCTGATGAGCGAGATTAAGCGACAACCTAACCTAGTCCAGCTATTACCTGAGGATGCCGTCACTGGTCCTGTAGTGTCATAGACATTACCCAGAATATCTTCTACTATAGACAGCTAACAAACAGGATAAAAAGTCAGTACATTGTCCCAATGAAGAACTGGGCAGATAAGCTAAATCTTATGAAAAGTATTTGCGATTGCGCAGAAAACGTACTTTCTACGTAAAACGTAATATCCAAAAAGGATGAAGATAAACTGTATAAACACGCATAATGAATTTCACGCAAGAAACGTATTACGTTAGTAGTCGTTTTAAGTCTAGGTAGTTTCCGGAAAAGAAGAAGCTCATAGTGCAACACGGTGGATGTTTCCCAACTCTTTAACTTATTATTGCAGTAGTGAGTGGACTACTCGAAATTCTAGGCACGGTTTTACTTGGAATAGATCTGGTGATGGAATACTCAATACTGCTAAAGCCTGGATACTTTGACGAACATACAAAGGGGCTGGAGAAGAAAGCCAGCAATGTCCAGTCGGAGCTACCGTTAGATATGAAGATAAAACTGTTTGGCAGCGTCGTACTACAGGCGTCGAATACTGCGAGACAAACCTCTAGAACTGTCACTGAAGTAACCTGGACGTCCAGATATCGTATCCATTTCGACTCCAACGTTACAACAGAAAGGACGCCAGCTAATTGAACATATTATGAACATACCAGGACTTAAGGTTACCAGCAGAGGAGAAATAGAATATTATAGTCAACAAATTGTAGGCTCAAGAGTATATAACCTCATTCATAACTTCATTCGCAACAGGCCCAGTCAACCGCCCGCTATTGGATGGCAAGCACTAGCAAAACCATTAAGGGACTGTAATGTACCCAGAGAACCCAGAAATCGATAACGTTGGCAGTACATAACTGTACAAACAGGTTTAGGAATCAGGACAGCTCCGAAAAAGTTAAAATAGAGACGACACTAGAGCGTGCTACTGATACCAATGCCACCTTAGAAAAGCGTTACTATGATCCTCAAAGTCCAGCAGCTTTCGGAGCAATTGATCGGGAGTAGCGGTGATTACGTTCCAGTCACCCTACTTTTCCTAAACCTACCTTATACCTAGCTATCTCAAAACTCGATAAGGGCAGCATCTATCTTGGATTTGTGAGAAAAACTCCATTAGATTTTCAGTTGCAGTCACGCTTCCATTTGTACCAAGTTCATTCAAATTGGAGGTGATTACTGTTCCAGTAATTTTCGTCATACTTTTCTTTGGAGCATCAACGAACATACAATCAGCAATCTATATAAGTTACTTTTTAGCCAATGTAAACAGCCTAATTTTGCATTTTTTCAAAGCTGCTAGTTAGTCTTTGTTAGTTTTGCAGCCGCAATCAGTCTACTAAAAATTGATAAAAAATGCACCCACAGGTGCTTCCCTAAGTACATCCCATAGCTGACGTGACAAAGAGAAAGAAAGGTACCAAACAATTATCTGATAAAAAGTGCACCTCGGTTTACATATGAAAAAGGGGATGCAATACAATAAACACGAAATTATTGTTATTAAGGTGTCACCACTGTGTTGATTTATTATTATTATTATTATTATTATTATTATTATTATTATTATTATTATTATTATTATTATTATTACTTATTTATTATTATTATTATTATTACTGTTATTATTATTATTGTTGTTGTTATTGTTTTTATTATTATTATTATTATTCTATTATTATTCAACATTACTATTGGACTAGTAAGATTTCTGCAAGAGTTAAGTTTTTCTTTCTACTAAATAAGGTA
>JASAND010007361.1:0-24304 GCA_030248195.1 Trissonchulus latispiculum | reverse complement strand
AGAGGGGAGAGGTCGTTAGTGGAGTACCCTAGGGGAGCGTGCCAGGGCCCATCTTATTTGTTATGTAGATTAATGATCTCCCTGATTCTTTGTCATTTTGTGACTCAAAAATTTTTGCAGATGATACAAAACTGTCTTTGGCTGGGTGCACGTTGAACGATTTTGAGAATTTTAAACTGGATTGTGTGAATGTTTTTACGTGGGCCACTGAAAATCAACTTTCTATTGCTTTAAATAAAAGTATGTTTGTGGAGATGGGGGGACCTTTATTGCAAAACGATCTATCTGTAAATGGCACAGTAATCCCAAAAGCGACTGTGATAAAGGATCTTGGTGTTTTATCTCCGAAGACCTCAAATTTTCAATTCATTGTGATAAAATTTGTGCTAAGGCATATCAAAAGATTGCTCTGATTTTAGAAGCTTCTGCTGTAGAGACGTTAAATTCTTGGTGGCGATGTTTAAGACGTATGTTAGACCCATTTTAGAGTATAACTCCTGCGTTTGGTCACCGTCTTTGATGGGGGACATACGAAAAATAGAAACGGTCCAAAGAAGATTTACAAAACGAATTCCCTCATTGAAAGACCTAACTTTTGTTAACAGGCTGAACGCAACAGGACTGGAAATTTTGGAACTAAGGCGACTTAGAGCGGACCTAGTGCAGGCATATAAGATCATTTTTGAGGTAGATAGGGTGAATTCTGCAAATTTCTTTTCATTTGCTTTTGACTCTGGTACTAGAGGAAATTGTTTAAAATTGAGATCTCAGCGCAGCAGGCTGGAATGTAGTAAACATTTTTTCAGTAACCGCGTGATTCCCGTATGGAATAGCCTTCCGAGTAGTGTTGTGCAATCCGCCAGCACTTCCGTATTTAGAAACAGGATTGAGAAAATGAATTTTTCAGAGCATCTTAAGTATGACGTAAATCTGTAATGTACATACGTGTATTCGTGTACGTATATCTACAATGTAATTTTTTGGTGCGAGTATTTATGCTTTCTATTGTGAAACTCTTGTATATATATACTTTGTTAATGGATTGTAATTTTTAAGGTTTCCATGCTGATGTTGTCATATCTGTTGTAGGGGATCGAGCATTTGCTCGAATCCTATTTTGGTCTTTTTGCGTGGTATGTATATGTATGATGTAGTGCTATGACCAAAATAAACTGTTTGTTGTTGTATATTATTCTAGGTTCACTATATAGACTAGGTACATCTTTGGGAAAGTTGTTATTTACAGTAGGAGAATTAAACAATCTAGTAAACTGAATAGTATCAACTAAAGGATTGGAATATTTTAGAAACAACTTAGCCCTTTTACTTTTATTTGCTTTCATAGCCTGTTTATTACAAACACATAGTTTATATTTACATAGATCATATAAGATAAAGTCAACATTATTATTAACAGCTTCGTGAAGATACATATATAATTTGGTTAATAAATGTTTATTTAAGTTAAAAATAGTTGATATAATACTAGTCCTAAATGACTTAGGATTATTGCTATATAAGTCAAGTAAAGTATTGTACAAAGTAACAGTATTAATATCTTGCTTCCTTTCTTTCCTGCTTTTCTTAATGCCTCGTTTATAGCTATATTTAAGCTTTTTATTAAAACATGAGTAGACGGATTCATTACTGCTATCAGTAGTAACCATTACTTTATCATTAAGTCCATAAGGGAATTTAGTTTTTAACTGTTTAATCCAATAATCTTCACGTGAGCGTCGGTGGTCACCGGTATCTTGAAGATTATCAGACTGTATTACTTCAATTATTTGTACAATAGGAGTACCACAATTATTATTACCATAATGTTCAACAAGTAATTTACATCCTGAATAACTATTACCAAACGCAGATCGGTAGTGTTCACCAAATCTGGTTCGGATGCTACGTTTAGTCTCACCCACATATTGAATGCCACACAGCGAACAAGTAATTACATATACAACATTGGCGGTCTCGCAATTAATTAAGTTATTACGAGTACCGTTGACTATTGGGTAAAGTTGTGAGTTATAGGCACCGCAAATCGAACGTTCCTCAGAGGCATGTCTACACGTTACACAGTTATTTCTTCTACATTTCTCAAACTGGCTGGACGTGGGTAAGAATAGGCTAAGACAACCAGGGCTACCCAGGCCCCAGTTATCGTAATGGTCCAATAAATAATCTTAGCCCGTGAAGGATCCAATTACAATTACAGATACAAAGTATCCCGTACGCATGGCTCCCGATGGGATTAAAACCCGATCGTACAGGCGGCTGGTGAATTTTGCAGTTGAAATTAGTTTATAGCGACCAGGAGGATCGAAGTAAGTATTGAAATAAAGAATAAAGTAAAGTCAGATCCTTGGTTTCTGCTGGACGCTGTAAAAAATATAAGCAAAACAAATGGAAGGGTGAAGCCAGAGAGGAACATAAGTACAGTTCAATAATAAAGTAGCAAGCAGCTAACCTAAACCAAACAGAAAGATCAAGTTACAAGACAGTGATAAATGTCAGTTAAAGTGCTGCATAGCCATCAATAGACACGTAAAAACTCATTCGCAGTGTGATATTAGTTGAATTAAACGAATACATTACAGTTATACATAAACAGTGAAATTTTGTCAGGCTGTGTCGGGGAGACGTCAGCCTGACAAGCATTGGAAGCGCACTCAAGTGCGGTCATTGGTAGCGCACTAAAGTGCGGTCTTTGTGTGTATGGAAATACACGAATGTACCCTCAGAGGAGTACCCTTTAGGATTACCAAAATCAAAGTTGAATATAAAGCTGAAACAATAATCTATGCAAATACAGCATAAAATAGGTAGGCCGTACAATCGAGATAAGTAAAGTAAAATAGTAGTCACAAGGACAAAAGGGGATAATATGTGTGTTGGGCCTATGTCTGTCGTTTAATCCGGTTGAGAAAGAAAGTATATAAATCCGACACAGCAAGTTTGGGTGGGTGGTTCTATGGCGAAAGTTGTTCAGTTCGATGCGGGCCTTCATTTGACTCGAAATTTGACCACTTTTGAAAATTTTAATTTTTGACCCAAAATCGCCTAAGTCCCCACCCTACCCCACCACAGGCCTCTACAGCCACTTTAGGTACGCACTTCTATGACAAAAGTTGCTCAGCTCGCTTAGGGCTTTCATTTGGTACCAAATTTGACCACTTTTGAAAACTTTCATTTTTGACCGAAAATCGCCTAAGTCCCCACCCCACCCCACCACGGCACTCTACAGCCACTTTGAGCATGCGGTTCTATGACAAAAGTTGCTCAGCTCGCTTAGGGC
This sequence comes from Trissonchulus latispiculum, assembly GCA_030248195.1. NCBI lineage: Eukaryota > Metazoa > Nematoda > Enoplea > Enoplida > Ironidae > Trissonchulus > Trissonchulus latispiculum. Next base: position 21,006 of record JASAND010007361.1, on the reverse strand, counting down.
TTTCATTTGGTACCAAATTTTACCACTTTTGAATACTTTCATTTTTGACCGAAAATCGCCTAAGTCCCCACCCCACCCCACCACAGCACTCTACAGCCACTTTGAGCATGCAGTTCTATGACAAAAGTTGCTCAGCTCGCTTAGGGCTTTCATTTGGTACCAGATTTAACCACTTTTGAAAAATATTATTTTCGACCACTTGACCCCCCCACCCGACTGACCCTTCAAACGGCAAAGTGGAACCAGCCCAGCAAAATAGGTACGTCGGACGGCAAAACGGATACCGGGAATGAGCTGGGCACACCAGAAAACCCCTATAGACAAAGTTTTGAGAGGCCAGGTAGAGCCTACTATGGACCTCCAGGAAGCGGTTTCCGACATGACCCTCCAGACGGCAAAGTGGAACCAGCACAGCAAGATGGATGAGTCCTACGGCAAAAAGGACACCGGGAATGAGCTGGGTGCACCAGAAAACCCCTATAGACAAAGTTTTGAGAGGCCAGGTAAAGCCTACTATGGACCTCCAGGAAGCGGTTTCCGACTTGACCCTCCCGACGGCAAAGTGGAACAAGCCCAGCAAGATGGGTGGGTCTGACGGTAAAACTGACTGCGGGAATCGATTCTCCGTGCCAGAAAACCATTGTATGGAAGATTTGAGCGTTCAAAGTTAAATAGATAGCGAGAAATTTCGATTTTTCATTTTTCGAATTTTCGTCATCTTTGACGGGCCACTGTGGTCGCTAGGGAAGTGATAGATAAACGCAACCTGGACCGTTAGTTAGTTCAATATATGTAATTTCTGAATATAAAAAGAAATCAGCTCCAGCTCGTAACGTTCGACCTGAGCGACGACCACAAAAATGGTCACTTTTCGCTATGAGCCGACTTTGCGGCGCCACTGCGGCGCTGTGGCGCAGCTGCGGCGCAAAAAAAGTTGTGATTCTTAAATTCTTTAGAGGGTACTACTAGACCCCATAGCCCTTTAGGTTGGCCCACCGCTGCAGATCACGTGAAAGCGGCGAACATTATGTACAATACAACCATCAAATAGGAGAAACCGGAAAAAAAAAACATCGCCGCCATAACCGGTCCGGGGCGCAACTTTTTAACGGTAAGTGATACGGGGCTGAAACTTCACAGACATACTAAACTCGATGTGCTCTACAATTTGCGCATGAAATCTGCGCAGGATCTGCGCAGGATTTTGCGCAGCTTCTGCGTAGCTTATTTTACACTGTCTCCAGCCACTTTTCACACATATTATAGGGGTCGCTGCCGCGACCCCTATGCTACGTAGCAGTCAGGGGCGGATCCAGGGGGGGGCGGGGGGGGCCGCCCCCCCCGTCGCGATTCGAAGGTAGGAAAAATTAAGGAGAGAAAGAGGAAAAAGGGCAAAAAACCAAAAAATTTCGCGCCTTCGGCGCGAATTTTATACTTTTTAACCGCATATTTATTGCATTTGTGAAGAATAAGCTTAAAATGCATCCGATTTTTCGGAGAAAATTACGATTTTTGCCTAAAAATGTCAAGAATTTTAAAAAATTTGTTCAGTTCTTCAGTATGAAAAGAATTAAAGATCCGAAGACCGATTTTATTGCAAAAACAAAAAATTTCTTCAACTTCTGGGGGGCTCCGCCCCCCAGACCCCCCGCTGGAAAAATTTTACCGCCCCCCCGTCACGAAATCCTGGATCCGCCAGTGGTAGCAGTAGAGATTGTTTATGCACTATAAACTAAATGTAGCTTGGATGGATATGCATAATGATTTACGTTTATAAACCGCGAATATGGGTTGTTCGGCGAAGCTGTGCCCATATTAATTCGCTCACAACCTAGTCCTCTTCTATTTTTGAACCTAGCCCCCATATTAAGCATTTTAAAGACTAGTCCTCTTTTGATTTTACAACCTCACCATCACCCATATTACTTTTTTTATGCTCCAGAGGAGCATTTTTATTTCTTGTATATATATACTGCAATCATTTCCGTTTCAGACGCTTGATGAAAGAAATGTAACGCTAAACTGAAACGTAACTAAACAGCTCAAACTCACGTGATTAACTGTTAAAACGAAGCGTAGAAGCCCGCGAATATGGGTTGTTCGGCGAAGCTGTGCCCATATTAAGGGGGGGGGGGTCGCTTTTTTGGGCGATTTTTCGACCTTCTCCGATTTTGTTCATTTTTACATAGGACAAGAAATAGAAATAGGACAAGGACAAGAAATAAAAGTGCTCCTCCGGAGCATGAAAAAGTAATATGGATAATGGTGAGGTTGCAAAATCAAGAGAGGACTAGTTTTGAAAATGGTTAACATGGGGTTAGGCTCTAAAAGGCAAGAGGACTAGGTTGTGAGCGAATTAAGGGGGGGTCGCTTTTTTTGGGCGATTTTTCGACCTTCTCCGATTTTGCTCATTTTTACATATTTTGTACTCCCAATGGGTCCGCAAAACAAGACAAGTGCGTTTTGCGCATACATTGCTTCTATCGTTCTGTAGAGTCCTTCAAAGGTGAATCCGACATGTGTTAAGCATAGGAAAATGAAAAATTTACGCTAAAATGTTTGTGTCCAAAAAATTTTCGTTGTGTGAGAGACTCAGCTCTGAAATTTTGCTCACTTGTTAAGGACATTATGTAGAGTGCAGCGAGTGACTTTGGTGCAATTCTGTTGAGAACTAAAATTTTGGCAAAGTCTTAAAGTCAGAATTTGTCACTCGCTGCACTCTGCATTATGTCCTTAACAGGTGTGCAAAATTTCAGAGCTGAGTCTCTCACACAGCGAAAAATTTTTTGGACACAAACTTTTTTAGCGTAACTTTTTCATTTTCCTATGTTTAACACATGTCGGATTCACCTTTGAAGGACTCTACAGAACGATAGAAGCAATATTGCGCAAAACGCACTTGTCTTGTTTCGCGGACCCATTGGGAGTACAAAATATGTAAAAATGAGCAAAATCGGAGAAGGTCGAAAAATCGCCCAAAAAAAGCGACCCCCCCTTAATTCGCTCACAGCCTAGTCCTCTTGCCTTTTAGAGCCTAACCCCATGTTAACCATTTTCAAAACTAGTCCTCTCTTGATTTTGCAACCTCACCATTATCCATATTACTTTTTCATGCTCCGGAGGAGCACTTTTATTTCTTGTCCTTCTGTAATTTTAAAGGATCCCTTTCAACAGTGTGCAATTGTTAAAAGAAGCTTGAAAAATACCACCGGGATGGCCGCAAGGTGATTACATAAACGCACGTATGTGGTGGTCGATGTCAACTCCATCGACCATAGTGACTACTAGTCATTTCCATCCAAAATTTCCATTTGCGTTCGATAGCTAAAATGCTCAAAATGGATTCAAAATAGATAGAATCGTCACTATCATGACGTATTATCTTCTAAATTTACTGTCATTTACTGGAAGAAAAACAGGGAAAATGGGTCTGAAAATCCTGGAAAAACCGGAAAATGAAATCCAAAAGTCCGCATGAACCCTGCCACTGGTCACTCCCATCGGTTTCGGCAATATGCCCATTGAACCGAGCGTAGTCGATTTACTACGTATACATGCGCCCAACCAAAACGACGAAAAACGCTGTTTTAGGCCGTTTGACCAATGGTAGTGCCCTAGGCCGTAGTGACCAGTAATCGCTTCAGTCGGTTTCGATAATATGCCCATTGAAACGAGCGTAGTCGATTTACTATATATGCCCCCAACCAAAACGCCGAAAAACGTTTTCCCAACTTTGACCCTGGGCGAGGACCACGGGAGCCATGCTGACCAGTGGTCACTTCGAATGGTTTCGCAGTATGCTCATCGTTTTCAGCGACCCCGATTTACTATATGTGGGTACGACCAGAGGGCCGAAAATGCCATTTTTAGTGACTTTTAGGTCATTTCGAGTGAAAATGAGACTTCTTTTCGCCAAAACAGGTGAAAAATGCAAAGTTTGGGCATATCTCCTGAAAGCTACAAAGCGAAATTTAAAAAATCCCCCTCGTTACTTTGTGTGCGTTGGCCGAAATATTCAAATAAAATGAACCAAACCGATCTAGCTGCTAGCCTGTAAAAAAAGTCCACCACAACCGAAGTGCCAAAATAGCGACTTTGGGGCCTTGGCACTGAGCCAAAATTGGCCAGGTGCCAAAATGATCAAAAGAGGTAGCATGGGAGGATACTGTCTACCAACATATAGCAGTAGTATTGGACCAAAATGCCCACAACGTTCCAACACTTCCGCTAGAAATGCACTTCCGTAAAGCGTAATTCACCTAGAAAAAAACAAACGCAAACTAACTCTTGCCAAGCGCAAAAATTGAAGTTTCGAATTCGAACCAAAAGTATGGTGATATATATACTTGTAGTACTACTCGAGTACTTTACGATGGTAACATTTTTACCCCTCCCGGACCTCTAATTAGCTGGCACCAGGCCAACACGGTCTCCAGGAAGCCGCGCAGACGCCTTTGTACCCATATTATGTAGGGGCGCTATCGCGCACCTACATAATACCAAGAGTACATAATCATGGGGTGCTCGGAGAGCCCCCCATAATATGAGCTATAAAGGCACTTTGCGGATTTTGAAAAGTGCTAATTAGGCATAACTAATTAACGGGAAGGAATTAAGAGCTAATATTTACATTTTTGAAATCTCCAGACCGAGAGCTTTCGAATGATACCAAACTTGCCCGGAAAAAATGAACTTTGAAAAAATCGACTTTCTCTTACGGGTTTGAAAGTGGGGGTTTTTTTCTCTGTATTCAGCATGATTTTTGTCAATTTTGTGTTAACTCGATTTTTCGAACGGCCCATAGGAAAAATTTTTCTATACTATTTTTTGAATATCTAGGCAATGGTACTTAGCAAGTTTATGTTTTTTTCCGAATTTCGATCTGGTTCGATTTTTATAGATGGTCAAAAATGGAAAAAATAGCGTTTTTGGACACCTTCAAGCTGAAAAATTTCAAGTCCGAAAATTTTAAAATAGTCTAAAAATGGGCAAAAACAGCGTTTTTCGGCCTTGGGGTGGTACCCATCAGGTAGTGCGCGTTAGCGCACTACCTAGAATAGGGAAATTAAGGTAGTTTGCGACTTATTGGAATCTGTTTTTTAATAACTCACGGAGGAGTGGACCGATCGGGCTCAAACTCGCTGTGTGAAGTGCCTATGGGCAGGGGTACATGCTGTGAAAATTTGAGCCGAATCGGTTCAGCCAATCTTGAGATATGCAAATTAGGTGCTTTGGCTGCTTGCACTTTTTCTCCATTTTTTTTTACCCCCACCCTAGAGGTCGGAGGACTTAAAATTTCTATAAAGTTTTGTTATTTTTGTGGATAGAATCCCCCGCAATTCAGGGCGAATTTTTCTTTTTGCCGTAGGACCCCCCCATAGGCCTGTGTACTCCTAGGATTTTGCGATTTTTGACCCCCCCGGAAAGAAACTAAGTCCGAAAAACTTTGGTCCACTCGACAGAGAGCAAGGCTCAAAGCCAGGTGCTCATATTGGCTTTATAGTATCACCCCAACGTGAACATGGGCCTGAAGCGAGGTTTTGCTGCTAGGCCTTCTGTGGCGCCCTGGCCAGGGGTCACTAGTTAACGTGTAAAAGGGGGGGGTCTGGGCCTACGGAGTAGGCAGCCCTATACATAAGAGCTGCTGGGCTGAGGTTTCGTATTCGAATAGGAACCCCTATATGGTGAATCTAAATGGCCCATTAGTTTTGCTCTATCACCTATCCTTGGGGCTGGGGGGCACCCTGATGGAGGTGGGCCCCTGCGGTGTCGCAGGTCCAACTTTAACCTCTTCCTTAGAAAGATCCGCTGCAGGTACAGCTTTTATATTGGACGTGTGGGGTGGGCTGCGGGAGCACTACAACATAGGCTATAGTAGGTTTCGCCCAGACCCGTGTGGCGCCTTGGCCAGGGGTCCTGTCCGTGGACCAGGCCCAAAATGGCCAAAAATCGATTTTTCCAAAAGTGGCCAAGTTTGGTATCAAATGAAAGCCCTTCGTCAAATATCAAATCAAGATCAAATACGTCAACTTAAAACTAAATTTCCATATGGTCTTAACGACAAACTACCTGGGGAAAACTTCAGTAAATCCGTGTTTGCTAATTTCAACAAATTAGAAAGGTTTAGCCGCAAAAGAGGCAAACGTAATCCTAGACGAATTAGGAATAAAAAAATTAATCCTTCTGCGTACGTCAATGATGTTCTTTCTAGTTTTCATGCTTCGCCTATGGAAACTAGGTCTAATCTGTTAAATAATTTACATGTTCTCAATAAACAGTCTCTAATTAAATTGCTAACGTTTACGGAGGACGACCAGTCCTCTAATGTAATTGAAATTATTCATGACTTTTGTAAACATAAACTTAATTTCTTGGAATCAATTTCCCCTAAAAAGAAATGCGATAATATAATTTGCTTCGATTTTACAAACAAGCTATTTGACAAAATTGACTTTGGTAAACTATTTAATGAAAGGATGGTTAAAGATCATTGGCCGAAAGGGTTAGATCTGAGGCATAGTAGACCCATGCCTGTTTTTAGATACGGACCTACGTTAGCACAGATTTTATGTAACTATAAACAAACTGTGTCCGAAATTAATACTAATAATCTACTAACAGATAATGATATATGTGATTGTGCTAATAGCCCGTTTAAGGATGCTCATCATAAGCATATAATAACTGGAAATTTAGATGTTATTGAGGACGAAGGACTGAAAAAATTAATGAAATTCGGAGCTAAATTCAGAATTCCTAAAAATTTAAATTATGGAGATGTAAGGAAATCTTTTTGTGCAGGTTTAGAAGATTTTATTAACAAAAATTGCTTGAAGTTTAACGTACCGGCGTACGAATTTCAGGCATGGAAGATACTTGTTACTAACAGATTTAATAGCATGCTAAATTACGAAGCGCAGAATTCTACTAATCTCTCTTATTTTAGATTGGATCAGCAAATAATTAAGAAGATTCACAACAAATTCGTTATTACTACTGTTGATAAAGCATCTCATAACTTTGCTGTAATCTGCAAAAAATTTTATGTTAGCAAGTTACTAGATGAAGTTGGATTTAACCGAACTAATCAGACTTACCAAATTGTTAATACTGAATGTGTGAATGTCATAAGAAATCAGATCTCTTCAGAACGGTATGGTATTCCTGCAACACAAAATTTTACGTTGCCTTTCATGCAAATTATACCTAAATTTCATAAAAATCCGATCGGATTCAGAACTATTATAGCAGCAAAAACTGCATGTACCAAGCCAGTTTCAATTAGGCTGGGTAACGCATTAAAATTTATTCAAAACTCAATCAAATCTTACTGCAACGCTATTTCGAGATACAGAAGATTTTGCAAACCATTCTGGGTAATTGACAATAATAGAGATATAATTAACGATTTAAATAAGCTAAATAAACGTAATAACTGTAAATCTGTGTATACTTACGATTTTGGACAGCTGTATACTAACCTACAACATGCAGACATTTTATCATGTATGAAAAATGTTATTGCACTGGGATTTGGTAAATCTGGGCGAAAGATAATAATACATGAAAAATCTGCAAATTGGGGTAATCATTCCAAAAAAGGAATCGTGGTTAATCAAACCGACTTGTATGAAATGTTAGAATGGCTAATAAGTAACTCGTATTTCACTGTTGGGAATCTCCTATGCAAACAGGTAATAGGGATTCCTATGGGCACTAATGCTGCACCTTTTATTGCTAATTTAGTGTTATTTGATTATGAATATAGATTTATAATGGATCGACTTAAAGCAGAAGACTATGGTATTGTAGAAAACCTAAGGTATACTTATAGATATATTGATGATATAACAACTGTGGGTGATAAAAAAGTTTTTGATGAACAAAACCCAAATATTTATCCTAACTCTCTTACACTTAATAAAGTTAACTCGGATCCTCGTCAAGCAGATGTTTTAGACATTAATATATCTATTGACAATAGTGGTAAATTTGTTACTGATGTGTTTGATAAAAGAGATAACTTTCCATTTAAAACCCTAATGTTGCCACATGCTTGTAGCAATGTTAGTAAGAGTTGTCTCTATAATGTGGTAATGGGGGAAATTAATAGATATGGAAATATATGTAATGTATATGATAATTTTATACGTAAGTCTGTAAAACTGATAGCATTGGCGACCAGTCAAGGGTATGAGGTAGACCAACTGAAGCTGGCAGTTCGAAAATCTGTTAAAAGGCATAAATTTGACGTAAAGTTCAACACGAATGTGTCCGCAATATGTAGCAGCATATTTATGTTGCATGTTAACTAACTAGCACGTGTGAATGGGACCACAGGGCAGAAACGACTTTTTGTACAATTTCTGGTATTTTTCCAAAAAGCCTAAAGCTGTAACTGGTAAGTCGGTACGCCACTGACGAAGCCCACCGATTACCAGTATCAGTCTGGCAGAGTGGTCAGCAAATGAGTGCACTTTAACCCGAATAAAAGTTTATGTTTACACTTTAGATACTTGCTTTATCAAATGGCCGTATATATTATATTATGGTTATGAATTTCTTTTTCTTTTAGTTTATTGTAGGGATTCTTAGTTTTTGGAAGTTGGTAATTTGGTTTTCACTTTTTATTGGTGTAATCAAATGTGGTGGCGGTCATGAAATGATAGCTCCAGTCTGTCACCTAAATGTATACTTGCTTTCTTCAGCTGTATAAATGTAGGTTACCCTTTTTCTTTGCTTTCTCTTGGTGAGGCGAACATTTTTTGTCATTGGAGGACCCCTCCAAAGTGGCCCCAGCGGCCTGTGGCGCCCTGACCAGGGTCCGGACCGGTCCAAAATGGTCAAAAATCGATTTTTCCAAAAGTGGCCATGTTTGGTATCAAATGAAAGCCCTTGGTGAGGCGAACATTTTTTGTCATTGGAGGACCCCTCCAAAGTGGCCCCAGCGGCCTGTGGCGCCCTGACCAGGGTCCGGACAGGTCCAAAATGGTCAAAAATCGATTTTTCCAAAAGCAGCCATGTTCGGTATCAAATGAAAGCCCTTGGTGAGGCGAACATTTTTTGTCATAGGAGGACCCCTCCAAAGTTGCCCCAGCGGCCTGTGCCGCCCTGACCAGGGTCCGGACTGGTCAAAAATCGATTTTTTAAAAAATTTCCGACTTTGGTATCAAATGAAAGCCCTTGGTGAGGCGAACATTTTTTGTCATTGGAGGACCCCTTCAAACTGTTCCCAGCAGCCTGTGGCCCTGACCAGGGTCCGGACTGGTCCAAAATCGATTTTTTAAAAAATTTCCAACTTTGGTATCAAATGAAAGCCGTTGGTGAGGCGAACATTTTTTCTCATTGGAGGACCCCTCCGAATTGGCCCCAGCGGCCTGTGGCACCCTGGCCAGGGTCCGGACCGGTCCAAAATCGATTTTTTAAAAAATTTCCAACTTTGGTATTAAATGAAAGCCCTTGGTGAGGCGAACATTTTTTGTCATTGGAGGACCCCTTCAAACTGTTCCCAGCAGCCTGTGACCCTGACCAGGGTCCGGACCACGGTTTTTTTTTGTGTCCAGGAGCGTGTCCAGACACAAATTTTCTTAGCTGGACACAAAAATTTTTAGCTGGACACAAGGTAGACACAGCTAAATTTTTCATAGAGAAGTGTCCAGAAAAATTCCTAAGCATCCCAAATCTTTAAAAAAGCTCTAACTTTTCTGGGGGGCTATCGCCCCCCAGACCCCCCGCTCTTATCCTTACATTTTTTCTCCTTTAGGCTTTGGCCATCTATCTTAACTTGGTTAATCGTTCCGCAACTATGTACCTATGTACGTACTCTTATGCTTAACATTTCTATTTTTACTTATTTTATTTATATTTGTATTTAACTTAATTTTTTTAAAATTTTTTTCTTTTTTTTGTTATCACGTGGTGTTAGTAATTTCCGTTTAAATATTTAATAATTTCTTAGAAAATCCACCTCTAGGGCGAAGTTTCTTTAGCCATTATTTGTGCAAAACTTAGCCAATATTAATTTCTTAGAAGGCTAGTTTTTAAAAATTTCTTCGGCTTCTGGGGGGCTCCGCTGAAAAAAAATGCGAAATTCCGCACTTTTTTTGAAAATTCCGCAACTTTTTTCGGAGCTCTGCGTAAAGTTCCGCAAAAATTTTTGACCTTGAGTAGAAATTTTCAGTTATATATCTCTGATAATAAATACAAGTGTTTCAGGTACTTTTTGCAGAAAATTCCAAAAAATTTTCGCGCCTTCGGCGCGAATTTCTATATTCATACCTTTCAGTCCTATCCGAGATAGAATACTTAGTGAAGGCTTATGCAATGAAATTCTTTTAGTATATATATTAACTAATTTCCTAAAATATCTGAAGAAGTACTTGCGTACATATAGTAACCAAACTCACTCTAGTGTTCTGTGAACTTGTGTGCATTCGTTGTATATACAGAGTCGTGGAAATATATACTTACATACCTAAACAGTTTAGACACTAAATTGCACAAGAGAATAACCCATTTGTAAATGTTGCCAAACCATAATTTTAAACAATTTTCGCCTTACAAAAGTTTCTCAGCTTCTGGGGGGCTCCGCCCCCCAGACCCCCCGCATCTCTACGTTTAAATTTTATATTCTTGTCAAAATTCTTGTCCTGTGGCTTGCGATGTCAACAGGAAAAGTGTGGCATCGGTGACCCTTGCAAATTGGTAGACAATTGCAAACAATAGACAACTATATATAATTTATTCGCATAATAACAAATTTTATTCCTACACTAAAATAGCGCGTTAAATACCACTTATATAATATATTATATATATGTATATATATATATATATATATATATATATATATATATATATATAATTATATATTATGTTAGCGCTGCGCGAAATTTTGTTTCTGGACACATCTTTTCTTAGCTGGACACAAATAAAATTAGCTGGACACAAGTTTGACACAGTCCCGATTTTCAAAAAAAAAACCCTGGTCCGGACTGGTCAAAAATCGATTTTTTAAAAATTTTCCAAATTTGGTATCAAATGAAAGCCCTTGGTGAGGCGAACATTTTTTCTCATTGGAGGACCCCTTCAAACTGTTCCCAGCAGCCTGTGGCCCTGACCAGGGTCCGGACTTGTCAAAAATCGATTTTTTAAAAATTTTCCAAATTTGGTATCAAATGAAAGCCCTTGGTGAGGCGAACATTTTTTCTCATTGGAACACCCCTACAAAGTGGTCCCAGAGGCTTGTGGCGCCCTGGCCAGGGCCCGGACCGGTCCAAAATCGATTTTTCCAAAAGTGACCATGTTTGGTATCAAATGAAAGCCCTTAGTGAGGCGAACATTTTTTGTCATTGGAGGACCCCTTCAAACTGTTCCCAGCAGCCTGTGGCCCTGACCAGGGTCCGGACTGGTCAAAAATCGATTTTTCCAAAAGTGACCATGTTTGGTATCAAATGAAAGCCCTTAGTGAGGCGAACATTTTTTTTGTCATTGGAGGACCCCTCTAAGGTGGTCCCAGCGGCCTGTCGCGCCCTGGCCAGAGTCCGGACCGGTCCAAAATCGATTTGTTTAAATTCGCATAAAAGTCTGTCATTCTAAATTCTATCCCTCCCCACGCGGCGCCGCTACCGCCCCCCCCCTCGGATGAATGTCCGCTCAGAAAACTCGGTTAACCACACACTTTTACTGGCTCAAATTCGCATAAGAGAGTCTGCCATTTTAACTTCTATCCTTACCCACATTTTGCCGCTACCGCCCCCCCTCGGATGAATGTCCGCTCAGAAAACTCGGTTAACCACACACGTTTACTGGCTCAAATTCGCATAAAAGAGTGCCATTTTAACTTCTATCCGTACCCACGTTTTGCCGCCACCCTCCCCCTCAGATGGATATCAGCTCAGTAAACTCGGTTAAACACACACTTACTTTTACTGGCTCAAATTCGCCTAGAAAAGCCTGCCATTTTAACTTCTATCCTTACCCACGCGGTGCCGCTACCCCCCCCCCCTCAGATGGATATCAGCTCAGAAAACTCGGTTAAACACACACTTACTTTTACTGGCTCAAATTCGCATAGAAGAGCCTGCCATTTTAACTTCTATCCTTACCCACGCGGTGCCGCTACCCCCCCCCCCTCAGATGGATATCCGCTCAGAAAACTCGGTTAAACACACACTTACTTTTACTGGCGCAAATTCGCCTAGAAAATCCTGCCATTTTAAATTATATCCTTACCCACGCGGTGCCGCTAACACCCCTCAGATGAATATCCGCTCATAAAACTCAGTTAAACACACACTTTTACTGGCTTAAATTCGCATAGAAGAGCCTGCCATTTTAACTTCTATCCTTACCCACGCGGTGCCGCTACCCCCCTCCCCTTAGTTGGATATCAGCTCAGAAAACTCGGTTAAACACACACTTACTTTTACTGGCTCAAATTCGCATAGAAGAGCCTGCCATTTTAACTTCTATCCTTACCCACGCGGTGCCGCTACCCCCCCCCTCAGATGAATATCCGCTCAGAAAACTCAGTTAAAAACACACGCAAATTGCTACACACATCTTAGCCTTGAAAATGACGGTTGCTGACTGCTGAGTGAAGTCGAAAAGTAATGTACGTTGCGTGTGATCTACAGCGGAAAAATGCAAGAAACTAGTAACAAAAATGCCCTAACGGTCATTGCTAAAGGGGAGAATAGGGAAAAATGGCTAAAGCGGAAAAATGCCAATAGATTCGTGCAGATAGATGTCTAGCCAGCGCCTAAAATGATTGAAACCAGCTTTTTGGTGTAGAATAGGAAATCTAGTCAGCGCCTAAAATGATTGAAACCAGCTTTTTGGTGCAGAATAGGGAATCTAGCCAGCGTTTAAAATGATTGAAACCAGCTTTTGGTGCAGAATAGGAAATCTAGTCAGCGCCTAAAATAATTGAAACCAGCGTCTGGGGTAGAATAGGCGCCTCTCGCCATCCACCCTATTCGCGTGAACTCGAAGAATTCTCGTGGAATGAACACCACAGATAGGCATTGACAGTTGCGTATTTGTACCTGTGTGTTTGTGAGCTTGCTGTTGTGCATCACTAGTTTCTCGTGGAATAAGAAAAACCAGTTTGCTTTAGGTGACGGGATGACCCGTTAGCACAAACAATGTCAGGTTTCCGTCTCCTATTTGCGAACTCCACTATGTTTGAAATCACGCATTGTGCTAACCTTAGTTTGCACCGGAGATGTGGCGGTTGAGGTAGGTTGAAATTTATCATGTTGCAATCTACGTACTTACACAAAACTTACTTACACAAGGTTTCCATGTGTATGTATGTATATATATATATATATATATATATATACTACGCTATCCAGGTGCAGAATTTGAGTGAGTCTAGGTAAAGAACACAATTGCGGTTATATACAATCAAGGATCATGCTTAGCCGCATTGCTGTTGGGCCGCCGTAGCTAATTCTGTTTGGTATATCGACTGCTTAATATTAATTCTGTTCGGTCACACCGGGGAGCACACTACATCGCATCGTCACTTTGTTCAGTACAGCTCCATGTACGGAATTACTTTATCGTCTTGACTCAAAAGTAGGATCATTAGCCTTCTCATACCTATGTATTATACTCACGCCATTGCGATTAAGTACGTATCTGAGCACTTCACGCGAATAGGGTGGATGGCGAGAGGCGCCTATTCTACCCCAGACGCTGGTTTCAATTATTTTAGGCGCTGACTAGATTTCCTATTCTGCACCAAAAGCTGGTTTCAATCATTTTAAACGCTGGCTAGATTCCCTATTCTGCACCAAAAAGCTGGTTTCAATCATTTTAGGCGCTGACTAGATTTCCTATTCTACACCAAAAAGCTGGTTTCAATCATTTTAGGCGCTGGCTAGACATCTATCTGCACGAATCTATTGGCATTTTTCCGCTTTAGCCATTTTTCCCTATTCTCCCCTTTAGCAATGACCGTTAGGGCATTTTTGTTACTAGTATATAGTAAATCGGGGTCGCTGAACACGATGAGCATAGTGCCGACACCGTATCTCGCCTGGTTCATCTGGTTCAACTGGTTCAAAGTTGAACCAGTTCCTGGTTCAAGCTACTGGAGATAGCTAGAAGGCTGAAATTTTGCATACAAAGGTTATTGGGCATGGGGAGTTCACTGGTGGTGTTACTTTGGTGATCCGACCCATGGCTGGCCAGATCTGGTTCAACTGGTTCAAAATTGAACCAGTTCCTGGTTCAAGCTACTGGAGATAGTTGGAAGGCTGAAATTTTGCATACAAAGGTTAGTGGGCATGGGGAATTCACTGGTGGTGTTACTTTGGTGATCCGACCCATGGCTGGCCAGATCTGGTTCAACTGGTTCAAAATTGAACCAGTTCCTGGTTCAAGCTACTGGAGATAGTTGGAAGGCTGAAATTTTGCATACAAAGGTTATTGGGCATGGGGAATTCACTGGTGGTGTAACTTTGGTGATCCAACCCATGGCTGGCCAGATCTGGTTCAACTGGTTCAAAGTTGAACCAGGTCCTGGTTCAAGCTACTGGAGATAGCTAGAAGGCTGAAATTTTGCATGCAAAGCTTATTGGGCATGGGGAATTCACTGGTGGTGTTACTTTGGTGATCCGACCCATGGCTGGCCAGATCTGGTTCAACTGGTTCAAAGTTGAACCAGGTCCTGGTTCAAGCAACTGGAGATAGCTAGAAGGCTGAAATTTTGCATACAAAGGTTAGTGGGCATGGAGATTTCACTGGTGGTGTAACTTGGGTGATCCGACCCATGGCTGGCCAGATCTGGTTCAACTGGTTCAAAGTTGAACCAGGTCCTGGTTCAAGCTACTGGAGATAGTTGGAAGGCTGAAATTTTGCATACAAGGGTTATTGGGCATATGGGGAATTCAGTAGTGGTGTAACTTTGCTGATCTAACCCATGGCTTGCCAGATCTGGTTCAACTGGTTCAAAGTTGAACCGGGTCCTGGTTCAAGCAACTGGAGATAGCTAGAAGGCTGAAATCTTGCATACAAAGGTTATTGGGCATGGGGAATTCACTGGTGGTGTTACTTCGCTGATCCAACCCATGGCTGGCCAGATCTGGTTCAACCGGTTCATGGTTCAAGCTACTGGAGATAGCTGAAAGTCTGAAATTTTGCATGCAAAGCTTATTAGGCATGGGGAATTCACTGGTGGAATTTGTGATTGCTGCTGCCACAGTTATGGCAGCGTTCCCAAAAACCAGACTGAGGACAAGTAGAAAAAATGCTCCTTGCAGTCGCATGAAAAAGTTAATATGAGCTATGATGGTCAACATTTAAATGTGTCAAGGACAAGATTTAAAATGTTTAATATGAGCCAACATCTAAATAAGTAGAGGACAAGATGTAAACGGCTAATATGAGCCGCTACGTTTCTCTTGGTCTCATATTGACGCGACTAAAATGGCAAACATATATATATATATATATATACAGTTTACGGTTGGCATATAAGCATCAGTGTTTATAAACGATTTGATTGGCTTGGGAATATTGAATTAATGTGATGATTGCAATGATAACTTCAAATGTGATTTCTCAAGATTTCACAACATGTGTAAGTTCCACATTTTCGTTCTTCATTAGATTGGACTTCGGTTTCGTTTTGTTGACTTTATGTGGTGGCCTTAAATGTGTACTTGGATGTAGCGGTGGAGAAGAAAACATTTACGTACAGCTTTGCAAAATTAATGTTTATGCGTCGTTATTCATGCAAGCCATTTCAGTGTTGGATTAAAAGTAAGCAAAAGCTAAATGAGCGTCAATATGAGCCCAAGAGAAACGTAGCGGCTCATATTAGCCGTTTACATCTTGTCCTCTACTTATTTAGATGTTGGCTCATATTAAACATTTTAAATCTTGTCCTTGACACATTTAAATGTTGACCATCATAGCTCATATTAACTTTTTCATGCAAGGAGCATTTTTCCTACTTGTATAAGAGTGTGACAACTGGCAAGCTCTCTCTTATCAGAGCCAAAACTATGCTCTGTTCGCTAACGGCCTACCCCCTCCCCAAATTGGACCCCAGTGAACAAAGCAAATTCGCCCGCTATGTTTGTGTTCTAAAGTTCGAAACGGACACAAATTACACTTACGTACTGCTTGTGCTTTTGAGCTTAAGCACATGAACATAGAGCGAGTAGTGAGCGTACCCCCGTTTGGACCCCGTACCCATATAGGGGCGGAGTGAGAGGGGGTAAGCCGATAGCGAACATAGCATAGTTTTGGGTCTGACTGCATAGAGTGTGGCGCTTGTCATACTCTTATTTATGTACTCTTGATAATACTGCTATAACTAAGCTTAAAGCGCTCAAAAATTAAGTTTTAGCACCAAAAAACACGTTTGACCAAAAATTTCCGGCGAAGCCTAAAAATTTTTGAAAATTTTGACCAAAAACCTAAAAATTTGGCATTTTCTGGACACCTTAAGGTGAGTGGGGGAGCCCGAAAAAGTGGGAGAGGAGGGAACGAGTGGGGGGAAGGGGTCGAGGAGGGGAGCCCAAAAAGTGGAGGGGGGCTCCACCACCCCCGCAGTACAAAAACCCCACACACTTAGGGCCCCCCGCCCAACCAAACCCAACCACCCCACAATTTGGCCCTCAGAAATTTCGAAAAATATCTATATATATAAAATAAAAGATTTTGTGTATTTTAGCCCTTTTTTCTTCAAAATAACGCTTGTCTGTAACGTTTTAGGCGTTTTTACACCTTTCTAAAACACTTTTAAGCCAAAATTTGAGAAACATGTTTCAAAAATTACCATTTTTATCCAAATTTTGCAAACATTTTAGTCCAAAAAAATCGCTGGGGGGTGTTCTGGTGGTAGCCGAAAGTTGGGGGGTGTGTCAATTTCGGGGGACACCCCAACCTGTAAAAATACCTTCCATGTATATACGCTAGTGTACGTTAAGTAAAGCATTTTATTTTTTAGTCAGATGACCAGAGGTACGGTTGCTGTTTTCATTGATGATGTTAATGAAGATCTTAATTCCCCAACCACTTCCACATTTTTTGATAAGCTTACCCAGTATCGACAGAGTGTTCAGTATGAATCCGCGGTTAGTTAATTTGCTATCATATCACCATCGATATCATCATCACGATCAGGCGCTGGGTTAGGGAGTCCCGTACCAAAACGAGAAATTTTTGCTTCTCCAGATTTTCAAATCAGAATTATACATATATATACCAAAACTCACTATGAAATTATTATCTATTTTATGTGTTTTTAGGCTAAACTAGCGAACTAGCAAAAATTTCGTTATAAATACGGAGAACCCAGAAACATTTTTGAAAATTGTTGTTATTATGTAGGGGCGCGATAGCGCCCCTACATAATATGGGTATAAAGGCGTCTGCGCGGCCCCCTGGAGACCGTGTTGGCCTGGTGCCAGCTAAT
This sequence comes from Trissonchulus latispiculum, assembly GCA_030248195.1. Taxonomy (NCBI): domain Eukaryota; kingdom Metazoa; phylum Nematoda; class Enoplea; order Enoplida; family Ironidae; genus Trissonchulus; species Trissonchulus latispiculum. Next base: position 3,566 of record JASAND010007361.1, on the reverse strand, counting down.
TAGAGGTTCGGGAGTGGTAAAAAGGTTACCATCGTAAACAACTCGAGTAGTACTACAAGTACCACCATACGTTTGGTTCGAATTCGAAACTTCGAATTTTTGCACTAGGCGAAAGTTACCGTGCGTTTATTTTTTTTCTCGGTGAATAACGCTTATTGGAAATGCATTTTACGGCTAAGTGTTTGTTTGGTCATTTTGGCACCTGGCCAATTTTGGCTCTGTGCCAAGGCCCCAAAGTCGCTATTTTGGCACTTCGGTTGTGGTGGACTTTTTTACAGGCTAGCAGCTAGATCGGTTTGGCTCATATTATTTGAATATTTCGGCCAATGCACACAAAGTAACGAGGGGGATTTTTTAATTTTGCTCCCTAGCTGTCAGGAGATGGGCCCAAACTTTGCATTTTTTGGCCTGTTTTCACGAAAAGTTTCGAAGTCCCACTTTTACTAGAAATGGCCTAAAAGTCACTAAAAATGGCGTTTTTCGGTCTTGGGGTGGTGCCCATATATAGTAAATCGGGGTCGCTGAAAACGATGAGCATACTGCCGATACCGCCCGAAGTGACCACTGGTCAGCATGGCTCCTGTGGTTCCTCGCCCAGGGTCAAAGTTGGGAGAACTCGCTCTAAACAGCGTTTTTCGCGTTTTGGTCGGGGGCATATATAGTAAATCGACTACGCTCGTTTCAATGGGAATATCGCCGAAACCGACGGAAGTGACCACTGGTCACTACAGCTTATGGTGCCTATTGACCACTGGTCAAACGGCCTAAAGCTGCGTTTTTCGGCGTTTTGGTTGGGGGCCAGGGCAGGGTTGGGAGTCTCGGTCTCGGTCTCGGTCTCGGTCTCGCCCAAAAGCCGAGACTTGGTCAGTCTCGGTCTCGGTCTCGGTCTCGCTCACCCAAAAGTCTCGGTCTCGGACCGAGACCAAATTTTTTTTGAAAACATCAAATTTCAGCGAAAATTTTAAATTAATATAACGAAAATTAACTGACGAAGTGCGGAAACCGTATGTTTATGTGTTAAAGCCCCTAATACTGTTCCTAAGCCTAAAAAACTGGAAGAAATTAAATTTAAGCTTGAAATTGCTAGTCTCGGTCTCGGTCTCGGTCTCGCCCAAAAGCCGAGACTTGGCCAGTCTCGGTCTCGGTCTCGGTCTCGGTACCCTGGTCTCGGTCTCGCTCTCGGTCTCGGTCTCGGTGAAATCTCGGTCTCGCCCAACCCTGGGCCAGGGTTGGGAGTCTCGGTCTCGGTCTCGGTCTCGCCCAAAAGCCGAGACTTGGCCAGTCTCGGTCTCGGTCTCGGTCTCGGTCTCGCTCACCCAAAAGTCTCGGTCTCGGACCGAGACCGGAAATTTTTTGAAAACATCTAATTTTAGCGAAAATTTTAAATCAGTGTTATGAAAATCAACTAACGAGGTGCGGAAACCATATGTTTATGTGTTAAAGCCCCTAATATTAGATCTAAACCTCAAAAAATGGTTGAAACTAATTTTAAGCTAAAAATTGCTAGTCTCGGTCTCGGTCTCGGTCTCGCCCAAAAGCCGAGACTTGGCCAGTCTCGGTCTCGGTCTCGGTCTCGGTACCTTGGTCTCGGTCTCGTTCTCGGTCTCGGTCTCGGTGAAATCTCGGTCTCGCCCAACCCTGTTGGGGGCACATATAGTAAATCGACTACGCTCGTTTCAATGGGCATATCGCCGAAACCGACGGAAGTGACCACTGGTCACTACAGCCTATGGTGCCTATTGACCACTGGTCAAACGGCCTAAGGCTGCGTTTTTCGGCGTTTTGGTTGGGGGCATATATAGTAAATCGACTACGCTCGTTTCAATGGGCATATCGCCGAAACCGACGGAAGTGACCACTGGTCACTACAGCTTATGGTGCCTATTGACCAGTGGTCAAACGGCCTAAAGCTGCGTTTTTCGGCGTTTTGGTTGTGTGCATATATAGTAAATCGACTACGCTCGTTTCAATGGGCATATCGCCGAAACCGACGGAAGTGACCACTGGTCACTACAGCCTATGGTGCCTATTGACCACTGGTCAAACGGCCTAAAGCTGCGTTTTTCGGCGTTTTGGTTGGGGCATATATAGTAAATCGACTACGCTCGTTTCAGTGGGCATATCGCCGAAACCGACGGAAGTGACCACTGGTCACTACAGCCTATGGTGCCTATTGGCCACTGGTCAAACGGCCTAAAGCTGCGTTTTTCGGCATTTTGGTTGGGGGCATACATAGTAAATCAACTACGCTCGTTTCAATGGGCATATCGCCGAAACCGACGGAAGTGACCACTGGTCACTGAGTTTTGGTAGGGGGCATATATAGTAAATCGACTACGCTTGTTTCAATGGGCATATCGCCGTAACCGACGGAAGTGACCACTGGTCACTACAGCCTATGGTGCCTATTGACCACTGGTCAAACGGCCTAAAGCTGCGTTTTTCGGCATTTTAGTCGGTGGCATATATAGTAAATCGACTACGCTCGTTTCAATGGGCATATCGTCGAAACCGACGGAAGTGACCACTGGTCACTACAGCCTATGGGGCCTATTGACTACTGGTCGAACGGCCTAAAACAGCGTTTTTCGGCGTTTTGGTTGAGGGCATTTATTGTAAATCGACTACGCTCGTTCCAATGAGCATATTGCCGAAACCGATGGAAGTGACCAGTGGTCACTATGGCCTCGGAGCCCTATTGACCACTGGTCAAATGGCCTAAAACAGCGTTTTCCGGCGTTTTGGTTGGGGACATTTGACTACGCTCGTTCCAATGAGCATATTGCCGAAACCGAAGGAACTTACCATTGGTCTTGCTTGACCAGTGGTCAAACTCCTTAAAACAGCGTTTTTCGGCGGTTTGGTCGGGGGCATAGATAGTAAATCGACTGCGCTCGTTTCAATGGGCATATTGCCGAAATGGAGGGAAGTGACCAGTGGTCACTACGGTCTATGGGGCCTATAGACCAGTGGTGTTTGGAGAGGCGAAAGTTTTATCCTTATACCACCCACAACCAGGTTGCAGCGGCCGAAGCTTGGGGCGAGGTGAGAATTCAGTGGTACTATATATATATTGATATAATCAGTTTTCTGCTCTACCTACGGCACTGTTCAAGCTCCTTGTATCCATTACCGCATGGCTGGAAAGGGATCCTTTAAAATGACAGAAGGACAAGAAATAAAAATGCTCCTCTGGAGCATGAAAAAGTAATATGGGTGATGGTGAGGTTGTAAAATCAAAAGAGGACTAGTCTTTAAAATGCTTAATATGGAGGCTAGGTTGAAAAATAGAAGAGGACTAGGTTGTGAGCGAATTAATATGGGCACAGCTTCGCCGAACAACCCATATTCGCCGGATTTCACGCTTCGTCTTAGCTTTTGTCGCATACAGAGTTATCAGTGTCAGTTTTTTTAAACCCGAGTAAATCACGCCTTGTTAGTACTATATGTCTTTTATTACATAGACGTGATTTGCCCCGCGGCCGCCCAACCCCAATGCCGCGTCCACATACAACAGGTATTACATCTGCCACGGCGATGCTGATGCATGCAAGCGGCTACGTCGT
>JASAND010007360.1:0-36731 GCA_030248195.1 Trissonchulus latispiculum | reverse complement strand
CTATGAAAAGTTACAAGCGGTTGAATATACAGCTGAATTACGTTGACCGTTTGCACACTAGAGCAAGAACCATTTATCCTAAAATTCAATCGATTCTAGCGATTTAACAATAACTAAAAAATTGTCCCCAGCTATTTGATGGATGTATCGAATGATATAACCGATGTCTCGCAAAAAATTTACTTGAGTCTCAAAAAATCTGGAAAATTGTACTTCCTCTAAAATGAGTTAAAAATATTTTAGAATCGCAACATTAGTTTCATGGTACGCATTAAAAAGAGAAAATGTCAAGCTGCGTTTTGATATAAAAATGGCATCTTAACTCCAAGTAATGAATGAGTAACAATGGTGCAAAGTTTATGTGACCAAAGGGAATCACCACCTTTAGAGTGAGAGAGTGGTCTTGTGATTGTGGAATTTGCGAACATGAATTGATTTCCAACTTGTTAGTAAAAAACAAAGAATAAACTGCTAAGGTACAGATTCCTTTTTTTTTTTTTAGTTCGGACTCAGCCACCGGTTAGGCACTGTAGTAGGCCTGTTAGGTGCTGCTCTCCGCAGTCCTTTTGCAGAAGGCGGACAAGAAGCGGAGAAGCGAAGTTCACGGATAGAAAACGTGAACCCCAAGCCAAGCCGGCGTGCGGTTATTGACCAACTTCAGATTAACTGAAGTAGCCTCAGTCGCCCCCAAGGCAGCCTGCGTTGTCTGTTAGCAACGCAGGCTGCCCCCGCTTACCTATAGCGACGAAGTGGGCGGAAAACTATTTGTGCCTGCTCGGAAGGCATGGGTAGAAAAAGAAAAGGCTGCAGAAAAGGAAGCGAAGGGAGGGGCCGAGCCTTAAATAGGAAAGTAGGAAAATCCGCCTGCTAAAAAGAAAAAATTTGATAATTTAATTTAGAAATAAAATTAGACACAGCGGGACCTTTTTCACCCGTCATGCCTAATATTATTCCAAACAAAATATTATAATAAAATTAAAATACCTTCTCAAAGGTCTTACCACTCGCCTGGTAACCCCTGGCGAGTGAGGGGGGCAATCCGTCGTTGGTGTTGTTATGGTTGTTGCTGCAGTTGTTGTACTGTTGTTGTTGTTGGTGTTGTTGTTGTTGTTGTTGTTGTTGTTGTTGTTGTTGCTGTTGTTGTTGTTGTTGTTGTTGCTGTGGGCCTGGAGGGGGAAGCTCCAAGGGGATGGCTGCGAAGATAATTCGAAAATATTCGAATTTATCATATGCTGCTAAACTTCGCAGCCATCCCCTCCAAGCGTTCAGATTCCTGTTTTGGGTGCTATTGCTACCGCACGGCGTAAATCAAGTTCAAATTCGCTGAAACATTTTCCAAAATTATTTGTTAAAACACACTCGTCGCAATCCTGCTTTGAAAGGTCGGCATTCGCGATCGAGGTGGATTTAGCCGATTTTTGATGGCTAGATATTTTGGGAATTTTTTATCTCTGAAGCTGATAAGAATGATGTTACAATCGAAAGCAAAACACTAAAATTCTACTGCTCCAAAGTACTTACATAATATAACAAATCTTTATTCATTGCTCTACATATGTGTAATTGGATTGTTGACTAATTTATTTGTTTATTTAATTACTTTAACTCAATCGTTAGGCAAACTCAATTGTGAAGCATACAAAACAACCCTTTTCCTCACTAACATAAGCTCGAAACCTTTGTTTTTAAATTTTAGAAAGTTTTGCTATATTGAAACTACCAACATTCACAGTTATGCACTCTGTTAACTCTGCTGTTGGCTTTAACATTGTTTAGATTATGTGCAATGCATAACGTTATTTAACCCCCATGTCCCTGGAACTTTGTGTGTGGACTTTCTGACTCTTTTTGGGTCCATAAATCGCTGGGAGGGAGGACGGGTGGTCTAGGAGGCATAGGTGTACCACCACCTGTTTGGGTTGGGGGAGGGCAGTAGAAGGTTCAAATCTGGCTCGGGGGACCCCACCAACCACCATCATACATACAGTGTTACGGGGGGGGGGTGCATAGGTGTACCACCTGTTTGGGTTGGGGGGGGAGTAGAAGGTCCAAATTTGGCTCGGGGGACCCCACCCAAATCCGAAATTTGGGGGGGGGGAGGACCCCTCCTAAACTGTACCCAAGTTTTTTTAGCTAAAATGCTCCTTTTTCGATGTACAGTACATCATAGGTGTAACGGAGATTTGGGGTGGGGGAGGCTCCCCCCCCAACATTTTCTGGGGGGCCCCCTCTGGCGACCCCCCCCCAACCCCCCCAGGACCCCCCCCAACCCTCCCCCAAAAAAATTTTTCATTTTTTATGCCAAAAATCGCATTTTCAGCCGTTTCTAATGATAAAAAACATCTAACCATAAAGTAATTTTAACATTAGACAGTGGTTTTAAACTCAAAAACTTGATTGCCAACATGTTTCCAAGTCAAAAATAAGGACAATATTGAGTCATAAGATCCATAATACCGTTAAAAACGTGTATTTCTCATAATAAACAGTTTAAGCCAAAAATTTGGACATTTTTGAAAATTTTTTCAAAATTTACCCTAAAAATACCCAATTTTAGGCCATTTTTCGCGCCTTCGGCGCGACTACCCCCCCCCCCCCCAGTTGGGGGGGGACGTCCCCCCCCAAAAAGTTTTGGGGGAGGGTTGAAAAAAGGCTTGGGGGGGGCTACCCCCCCCAACCCCCCCCCACCTTACACCTATGCAGTACATTAAACGTACTCAAAAGCTTCTGTCAATAGTTTTCGTATGCGAAAATAGGGCTTGAAAATTGACAAATTTGTACTACAATATGCCTAAATTAGCCCAGATTGTGGTTTATAATTGCGTATATTATATACCTTTTAATTGCTATAAATAACCATCTTTAGCTGTTTATAGGTGATTTATAGCCTATTTTTCTAATTTTTTTCAAAAAATTTCAAAAGTTGCAAAAAATTTTTTAAAAAAGTTTTGCATTTTTTACTTGGTTTGGACCCAATTTTAGGGGGGAGGGGCATAGGTGTAAGGTGGGGGGGTTGGGGGGGGGACGTCCCCCCCACCAAAGGGGGGGGGGGGGGGGTTAAAAATGGTCAAAATTTGGGTATTTTCAAAAATGTCCAAATTGTTGGCTTAAACTGTTTATTATTATGAGAAATACACGTTTTTAACTGTATTATGGATCTTATGACTCGATATTGACCTTATTTTGGACTTGGAAACATGTTGGCAATCAAGTTTTTGAGTTTAAAAACCACTGTCTTATGTTAAAATTACTTTATGGCTAGATGCTTTTTGTCATTATAAACGGCTGAAAATGCGAGTTTTGGCATAAAAAATGAAAAAATTTTTGGGGGAGGGTTAGGGGGTTCTCCAGAGGGGGCCCCCCAGAAAAGGTTGGGGGGGAGCCTCCCCCACCCCAAATCTCCGTTACACCTATGGGGAGGGGGTTTGAGCTCGGCTTGGGGGGAGTAGTTGAGGTCGGGTAGGGGGGAGGAGGGGGGTCTGGCCCAGTGGCGGATCCAGGGGGGGGGGCCCGGGGGCCCGGGGCCCCCCCTTTGCGATTTGGGCCCCCTCCTTTGACATTCCGGGCCCCTCCCTAGAAAAATTTTTCAGCTGTTTATATGCATATTTTGAGTGAAAATTAAGCATAATTTTAATACATTTCACAAATTTTTCAAAAAATTTCGCCTGCGGCGCACTTATTCTTCTGTGCTGCTTTATTGCGTATATATATATATATATATATACGTAGTTCTGTGACAGAACTTCTGTCTCTTAAAATGTCTTCTATTTTGTTTCCATTCCTGTTTTGTAAGTATATAATTGTACACAACGCCTTCATTTTATCTTATGACTATATATATACCGGCTTAATACGGGCATTTACAAATTTTGTTTTGCTTTCATAACGTATATATATATATAAATGGGAAATGCAGGATTGATAATTGGCAGCTTCTAAAAGTGCTCTAGAATAAATTGTGTATATATAAGTGAAAAATTCAGAAAAGCATCCAATTCCCGTTTTGGTTTCCCACTGATCGATTATACAACTCAATATCTCATTATAAGTCTTACTTAACTAATCTTTTATTCTTTTTAAACATTTGAATTGCTGAATTTTCCACGATTTCAAAAAATTCTTCAACTTCTGGGGGGCTCCGCCCCCCAGACCCCCCGTTTTGTACATTATCTTTCTTGCCCTTGTAACTTGTCCTATTTATTGTCACAATTCCTTGTATATACTATTTTACTGCAAGTTTTTCATTTCGTAAGTTACTATATGTACATGTATATGTTACGTTCAAAACCCGTAATTATACATTTCGCGAATTGAATGGCTGTTTTATTCAAAACCCGAAATGCATAGGCATTCTTATTCAAAACCCGAAATGAATAACTGAAGCCATTCAATTCGCGAAATGAATAGCTTTTCCATTCAAAACGCGAAATGAATAGCCAGTGGCTATTCAAAACCCGAATTTGTAATTAAGATTTTTCCATTAAACCATTTCCAACCAAACTTCTCGAGGATGTCCCTGACAAGTCAGTTTCGCTGAGAAGTTTGGTTGGAAATGGTTTAATGGAAAAATCTTAATTACAAATTCGGGTTTTCAATAGCCACTGGCTATTCATTTCGCGTTTTGAATGGAAAAGCTATTCATTTCGCGAATTGAATGGCTTCAGTTATTCATTTCGGGTTTTGAATAAGAATGCCTATGCATTTCGGGTTTTGAATAAAACAGCCATTCAATTCGCGAAATGTATAATTTCGGGTTTTGAACGTAACATTTATAACGTATCTCCACATACGTATCTCCATTTTATTTATTTAATCTTTTCAAAAGTTTGCATGACGGATTTTATTCAAATTTCAAAAAATTCTTCAACTTCTGGGGGGCTCTGCCCCCCAGACCCCTCGTGTACTTGTTGTGTAAATTCTCCATGCTTTGCTTCACTCACGGGATATAGTTGTTTTCAAATTGGCAAGTTAACTACCCTTTCCATACACAATTTTAATTTTCTTGTAAAAATATTTTGTTCCTGGAAAAAGAAATTTTTACCCCCCCCCCTCCCGGAAAAATTTGGTTACCCCCCCCCCCGGAAAAATTTTTCAGCGGGCCCCCCCCTTTTCAAAATCCTGGATCCGCCACTGGTCTGGCCTCTCCGTGGGGGGGTCTCACAGGGGGTAAACTGTAGCCTGGTACACCTGTGGGGGGACCCCCCCCCCCCAAATGACAAATTTTCGCGACCCCCCCGCCCCCCCCAGATTTTCAGATTTTGCTACCCCCCCCCAGATGTTTGGCCCAAAAGTGGTCAAAAATGGTATAAAATCGAAAATTTGGGGGGTGTCCCTCCACCCTCCGTCGGAACCCCCCCCCCCTAGATTTTTTGCCCAGCCACACCTATGCCCACCATAATCCGAAATTGGAGGGAGGAGGAGTGAGGACCATAGGTGTGTTGTTAGCGGGGGGGTGGGGGATCATTTCCCCCAAATGGAGGGGTCGCCAACCCTCACCCTAAAAATTTTCTCTACCCCTCCTCCCAAATCGGCCGTCGGCAGACCCCCCCAAAAAATTTTCAACCCCCTACCTGATTTTTGCTAATTTTTAGCCAAAAATTTGAAAGTTTTCTTGCGAAAAACCGATTTTTCGACGACCCCCCCTCGAAACATTTTCTTACCCCTCCCCCCCAAATCGACTTTTTTCGATCCCCCACCCCCATTTTTGCCAAACCCCCTCCCTGCTTTTTTCAAATCCCCACCCCCACTTTTTTCGCCAGCCTGTACCCAAGTTCTTTTAGCTAAAATGCTCCTTTTTCGATGTATATACAGTACATTAAACGTACTCAAAAACTTCTGTTAATAGTTTTCGTATGAGATAATAGGGCTTGAAAATTGACATATATATTTGTGCTAAAATATGCATAAATGGCGAGTAACCAATACCAAAACTTGGGAGAGAGTAAGAAGTCAAAAGCTCTGGGAGTAAAATTGGTAGAAACGTTTTGGGGATATATATATAGTCAATCGGGAAAAAAGCCACGTCAAAATTTCGGGGAAAAAAAGCCACGACCGCCGTGGCCTAACGGGTGAAGCTATTGCAGTAATATTTGGCATGTAGAATGACGACCTCAATATATATATATATATATATATATATATATATATATAAGCCCACACGCCGATTTTTAGCTTTCTGACTCTCTTCTATAGTCAATAGTAGGGTCGACATTTTTTGGAAAACTTTGTTCCTGAAATGGCGGGAAAACGGTAATTTTCATAACTTTAGTGTCAATAGAGCTATCTGAATAATTTCTGCACCCTAATAATGCGAAAGCTGGTCAGCGTATATATATATATATATATATATATATATATATATATATACACCAAATAGGGTGTTTGGTATACACTCATTTTGGGCTGCGAAACACCTTCGTATTATGATGGTACGAAACAGTTGTTTCGCGCCAACGGAGCAAAAAGTTTTTTAAAAATGAGGTTTTACACATGTCACGGAAAAAATTCCGGTGGTCCGTACAACTCCCCATTCCACCCGGCTACGCGCCTTGCTATAGGTCCTCTGCAGGGGAGGACCCATACCCTATGGATAGCCCCCTAAACACGTTTGATTATCCCATCCCTACATCCCTACCCCTAAATTAGACTTGGGCCGACTTCCTCTGGCATATTTAGTGGAGGTGGGGTGGGGTCCCAATTTTTTCGGCAGTTGCCGAAAAGTGTCGAAGAATAAAGTTTTCGAAGGTCAAACCTTCAAAAAAACTTTCAAAAACCTTATCAATTTTTAGCTAATTTATATATACATTTTATGCTCTCATTTTGAGCTGAAAAAGACCGTTTTTGCGTTTTACGTCAAAAATGTTAGTTTCGCTAAAAATTTAGGTATAAATATGTATGCACCTTTGACTCCGCCTTACTTTCTAAACCCTAAGCTGGGTTTTTCTACAGGAGGGAGGTGGGGCCTCCCCCCCCAGAAGCCCCCCAGAAATTCGTTCCCCCCAGACTTGGGTCGCCCCCCAGGATTCGGGCCTCCCCCCAGAACTTTAAAGTGCCCGGAAAATAGAGTTTTGAGGGTAAATTCTGAAAAAAATGTTCCGGCTTCGTCGGATTTTTAGACATTTTTAAGCATTTTTAGCTATTTTAAGTTTAAATTTAGGTTAAAAATAGTTAATATTTTAGCTCAGCAGCAACAAATAGCTATTTTTAAGTATATTTCAAAAACAATTTCTCCCCCTCCAGAATTCCATGCCCCCCCCCAGACCTGGGGGGGGACCCAGGGTTTTTTTGGTCGCCGAACTTTAGGCCAAATGGCCTCAACGACTGAAATTTTTTAGGCCATCACCCAAAAAATTTAGGCCATCCAAATTTTGTTAATTTTTAGGTTGCGCGTTACTGTACGCATTGTTAAAATTCCAGTTATCATGTATTCATGCGTTATATATTCAAAAATCGCTGTTTACAACAAAAATCGTCACCATCTCACTATCCACACCAGAAAAACTATATACGTTTTTACCTTAAAATGGCAGAAACAGAACCTTGTTAGCATAGAAATAATAGTGCACGACAGTATTAATAATGAATTTTTAATGAAAATCAAAACATGTCGGAGCATACGAGTACATATAGATAACCAATGAAAACAGACAAACTAATAGAAATAAAGTTAAACTACTAAAAAATAGCATTTCTTCCATGAAATCTTTATAACAGTAAATGAAATTATAACTTGAATGCGCATTTATAAGTGCAAATAGTCAATGTAACTAGCTGGCGGCTGGCACAGCCCGGAAATACAAGTAAAATGTATATATGAATTCGCGCCGAAGGCGCGAACATTTTTTGAAAATTACTGTTTTTACTTATAAATCAATAAATTTTACTGGGTTTTCGACGAAAAATTTAGGCCAAATGGCCTCAACGGCCAAAATTCTTTAGGCCATCGACTCATAAACTTAAGCCATGGCCTAAGAAAACCTTGGGGGGCCGCCCCCCAGACTTCCCCTCAGTAATTTTTGCCTAGGAAAAAGCCAGCTAAGAAATGCCAGCCCCTCTCCACTAACAATTTCCAAACCAGTAAAAAACAAACGAATTTTAGTCAAAAGTTGGACATTTTTCAAATAATCACTAAAAGTTGCCGAAAACTTACGTAATTATATATAAGTTTTACTATAAATATTAAATATATAGCTAAAAACGACTGAAAATTGAGAAACTAAGAAATTGAGAACTTGAGGCTCATTCAAAGTGGGGGAACATATTTGTGAATTTTTACGTTTTTCTGTTGCCATGGATTGCTCGAAACGGACAACAATTTTCTCGCAAAATCTGCGTGGAATATACGCAGCTTCTGCGCAGCTGCTCTGAGGCATGCCATTAGGGTGTTTTGACTCGTCTTGTAGATAGGGGCTGCTGCCGCGAATCCTATGATATTGACATCTTATCTTTTACTGATTTATATGGGGGCTGGCGTATACAAGTCGTTTTAAATATTGTCCTTGACTTAGTGAATTGGTAACTATCGTAGCTCATTGCATTGTTCATGTGACTGCAATGACCATTTCCCTACTTGTCATTTGTACTGCTTTAATATTTTGTGATTTTCAGAATCAACTAGAGTCACTGGTATACATAAACGTATTTAGAATTGCATTATGAATGATAAAAAAGTTGGAGCTGTCTCTTGGGATGAACTGATCAAGACTTTACATGACATATTTGCGGACGATTCTGTTAATGTTGAACAAGTTAAAGATTTGTTTGCCGGTTATGTCAGCAATCCATCCGATTGGAGACGTTATGCTAAATTTGATCGACACAGGTTTGAATTTCAAATTTTTGGTTGTCAGGCATATGGGGCTGATATATAATTGGCATTTGGTATGAATTCTGTGAATTGAATATCGTAATCTTGTTGTAAGTTTGACTTGCGTATACGTATATTATATACACACTGCACTCGATTTTCCTACAGGAGTCAGTTCCGCATGCTGTTCGGCACGTTGAGATGTATAGATAATAAATCAGTATATATCAACCAGCTATTAACTACCGTATTTTACGTTATGTTATAGTATACATGCATACGCGGCACGCGCGTACCCTTTTAATCCACTGAATCTTCTGAAAATATCGAACCCTGGTCATATTGTATCATTTCAACGTTGTTGCACCGATTTTCGAAACAATAAATATTTCCATCTCCAGACAGAATACAAATTTGCTGATAAACAAACAAAAAGAACAAAGGATTGAAGAACGATTTTATTGGAAAAACGGAAAATTCTTCCTGATTTCTTGGTTTGAACGTCAAGTAGTTTTTTAGACGTGGTTTTTAATACTGACTGTTTTAGTATGTTTCAAAGCCTCTTACATCTTCAAATTCTATAGTTTCAAATTAAATTAATAGTTCCCCCTGGGTGAGAGCGCTCACCGCGCCCATTGGCTCTCTCCTGTTTCGGACTAAGGCTTTGCCTTAGTGACTGCAGGCAGGCGTTTTTCATTATTTCTCTATGATCTTCAAATTCTAGCAGACTTCGATCGCCGAAACCCTCCAGTGTGCACCTTATCATCCTGATCTGCCTCTTTGATCTGTTTTAATTACGTATATATGTATATATTTTTGTTGTGCTTGAATGGACATAAAGTCACTTCTATATGTAGACGCAGTGGTTCATAACTGCTTGCTTATATTTGTAGATACACAAGAAATCTTGTAGATGTTGGAAATGGAAAATATAATCTTATGCTTCTTTGTTGGGGTGAAGGTATGGGCAGCAGTATCCACGACCACACGGATTCTCATTGCTTTGTAAAGGTATCGTAGGATTCTTTTTTCGTAGGCACAGCAACGGTGTTTTATATATATATATACATGTACAATAGTTTTGTTCATGCCAGCATCATAGGGGAATGGTTTTCACTATACCATCTGTATAGATGCTGCAGATGCACAAGAAGATATTAGGAGTATCATGGGGCAGCTCGCAAAGCGCTCCATGATTTGAGCCAATACATGCGTGTTTGAGTGTTTCATCATGGAAGCAGATAAAGCGAGAAAAATCCGTACCGGGGCAAATTGTGTAAAGGTTCAATGTATAAAGTGTCTTGGAGATCCTTTGGCCAAACATTTGGTTGCTTTTTTTACTAAATTTGTTATATATTCAAACAAAAATTTAGGCTCATAAGCAGTGGCGTAGCCAGAAAAAAATTTCTGGGGGCACATCCAAAAATTTTTAGCATTTATATACTCAAGTTTTTCAAAATCGTTATTCTCCTGTTTCAGGCTTTTTTCGGATTTTTCAAGCTTTTATATACATATTGCAGCTACACGGGGTGTCTGGGGGGCAGAGCCCCCCGAAGTTGGAGAATTTTTGTGAATTGTAATAAAAGTCATAATTAAAACTTTTAAAAAGATTATATAAACATTCAAATCGCAGAAATAAGGATAGTGCTATTTCAAATTCCTGTAAAAATTCGCTTACGGAAACGATGTCTTTCTGTTTTCTCATTTTTAGACAACAATTTCTACAAACTTGTGAGACTATAAGTGCAAAAGATTAGATCTTCAAATAAAATAGGCGGGGAGCCCCCAGCTAGAAGCCAGACCTTTTCAGAATATTGCATAATTGAAACCTATTTTTAGAGCACATTTTGCTAAAATTTTAGAAAATTTAACCCTGTAATTTGATGTGCAAATTAGATTTTTCTCAGTCAATTAATAAAATTCGCGCCTATGGCGCGAAAGTTTTTGTAAAATTTTCGCCGACATGGGAAATTTCCCGGGGGGCAAATGAGTTTCGGGGGGGATTCCCCCCTCTGCCCCCCCTGCCTACGCCCCTGCTCATAAGTATCAGTTTAAAAATGCTTCAGAAATAACAAAAGCCTAATCAGAAAATTATATATGTTGTACTACTTAAAAACAATAACAGCCAGTTATATGCTTACAAACTTGCAGAGCACTCAATGTTTATTACAATGAGCAGAGTCGTTAGCGCTGCAGTTTTTTCACCACACATGTATAAAAGTCATGAACCCGGCGTTTTTATAGAAAGTTTTTCATGATGCCCGATGTATGTTCTGGAAGTTTGGATAAAATTGGGACATCGCGTAATGCATTTTCTGTAACGGTTTGTGAACTTAGGGGAACAATGCTTAAGGTACTGGTTTCCTTTCGGGTATTTTTGACTCATACGGCTTTAATCCTTTACGTAAATGGCTAAAACTTTCGAAATTACCTGTTTCCGTGCTCTTTAACATTCTGGGACCAGTCCCGTATTTTTCTGCCAAAAGATGAGAAAGTTTTGGTTTTTCGCCTTAGGTTCCCATTAAGTAGACAAGACACGGGATTGGTTCCTATGGCTGGAAAGAGGACACGAAAACGAACATTTTTGCTCTTACAACTTTTGAGCTGTCTTCAGTGGTTAAGTCGGTATAAGCAAAAAACTGTTTTTAGGGTCAAAAAATGGCCATTTTTGAGGAAATAAATTTTTTCAAAATTACTGCCGCATGTTAAGGACAAAGTTGGCTTATTTATACTCAATCGATACAGCATCCAAATGCACATTTTATGAATGCCTGTTAGCCGGACTTTATTGCTTTGTGCTAAAGATTTGGCTGAAAAACTATTTTGGCAAAACTGCGATTATTTTGTTTCGAACATTGATTTCTCAAGAAGTACTCGACGGATTCCGGAAATTTTTATCAGAATCTGAAATTCGCACTTCTGCGGAGGGACGTTTTTCTTGGTTTGGGCTAAAACGTTTCGAGTAGCAAGAAAACTCAATGCGAAGTTGCGAAATTTCGTGTCATCGCACATTTGCCGGATTTTCTGGAGTATTGTGACTTGTTGAGCCAAGTCCAAAAAAACGACCCTCGGCCCATATGTCCTTCATATCGTGACACATAAAGAACTTTTGGCCGATTCTTCAGTTTTGAGAAATCGATGTTCAAAGATTTTTGGTCTATATTCTTCATGTTAGATGTCAGTATGTCAAAAAATTACTGCAATTTTTTGCTACTTTTGCCAGTTTCGTAAGCTCATGTGAATGTACAGAGAATAAGCTTTAAAACGATGTATAAAGCTCTTTCCAACTCCCGAAATTGCGAAAGTTATAGCGGTTCAAAAAATTACTAAAAAAGCACTGCACAAAAGGCAACCAGCACCTTAAACTGCTCAACTACGCTGTCTTTAATCTTTCCAAATCCCGAAATCCGAAAAATCCGAAATTGTTACTTTGGATTTTCGCCCTGCCGCTCTTTACGAATAGTTTTAGTTATAGTTAGTATAAAATCAGATAGCAGTATAGATGGTGCTTCGGCTTTGCCAAGATTAGTCATTTTTAATAAATGAGTTAGTCAAGTTTTTTTCGGCAAAGTATTGGCATGGCAACAATTCGAGTATAGATGTGTTAGGACAGGAGGGGTTGGGTTCATTAAAAAGTTTTTTGGAAACTAGATTCTGTGATATTTCGGCTTTTAACGTACGTATACGTAATGTACGTTGCAGATGTTGGATGGATCTCTTCGTGAGACCTTATATGAATGGCCTAAGGAAAACGAAGAGGATCAACCTATGGTTGTAAGGGAAGTCAATGATTTCGGTACAAATGGAGTAGCCTACATTAATGGTAAGTTTTATTTAACCAAATTTTGGCATTTTTTAGGGTTATATTTCATATTTCTAGGTTTTGGTTAACCTATTTTAGCCAGGATTGCCGAGTGATCTAGGCGCAGGTTAAAAATTCCCGCCCTGCCTAGTGCCTACAGTCGGTGGTTCGAGCTGCATTGACCACAAAGTTTTCCCATCTGTGTCCGTAGTTGATCAATAGTTGATCAATGCTGGTACCACCTGACTAGGCAAGTTATTATAGAAGGGCCGCCCTCTTCTGGGAACACAGTCACCACTTGAAGTGACACTCGTTGGCTTACGGCAGAAAATCCAAGAGTGAACAGGAGGAGATATCTCCGGGGCAAACCTTTACCTTACCTTATGCTACATGCATGATACAACTATTTTAGTAGTTAGGTTTTTGTATGTGTTGGGAAGTTTGAGAATGCCAATGGAATTTTCTCCGTTGAATTTGTTCATTTTTAGTTTGCTATTAGATTGATAATACGGTTTTAGATTGGTTACGTTTGGCAGGTTAAATTTAAATTTTCTTTTTTCTTTATTATGTCGTGTTGCAGATTCAATTGGACTACATCGTATGGAAAATCCCAGTCACAGTGAGACGGCCGTGAGCCTTCATCTGTATATTCCTCCATTTCAGCACTGTCAAACCTTTGATGAACGTACTGGAAAGAAGCACGTTTGCAAGGTTACGTTTTGGAGTGAATTTGGAGAGCGCACTGGTCCTAGAGTGGTACGTTATGTTCGTGGAGTCTTGTTTAACACTTTTTTGTGAGTGTGTAGGGTTTGCTTTTTGTTTTCATTAACATTATTTACTATATTTACGTGCATTCAACGTGGGCTATCCGGAGACACAGCCACAAGTCTAGGCAATGTCATCAGCGAAGTCTATTTGCTCTTATCTTTCCTACATGCAGTGATGAGAACTGACACGGGACCCTAGCCTCGCTCGTGGAGAACTCAATTGAAGACTCTTGGTTTTCTGTCCTGTAAATCAACTTCGAACGCTTGGTCACTCATTCTGTGGTAACGTTGACAAGCTAATTGTTAAGTCTGAGGAGAACAATTATCGGACATCGTAATGCCTATTTTTAGTTTTTTTTCAGAAGCGTTCTGATAACTCGTTACACTCCTTGGATTCCAAAATAGCATCCAGCCACAGCAACTAGGCACTGTGTTTGTCTGTGCATAGTTGCTGATAACCCTTTTACTATGTCAGCACCATTCTGTCATTTCAATCACCTTCCGCCGTTATCGTTTATGCCGGGTAAAGTTGTCGATTTCAGTTATCAAGAATTTTTTGCAAAATTACGTATGTATTTATAGACAGTTTTTGTTGGTTTTGCTTGATATTGTAGGATACGAGCTTTCAACGGTTGTATGTATATAATGTCGGTACATGTACTTACGTACATCATATGCACTGTCTCTGTATGTACATATGGAATTATACGATTGTGTTTGACATCGTGTTTGTGGATACAAGTTTAAAATTAAAAAATCTAAAATTTCTGACAAACCAATCATACGTAATAATGTGCATGATAATTATTTGCTGAGATTAAGATTTACTTTACCTTCTAAAGATTTTTATCTTTATCTTTTATCTAAAATTATGTTTGATTGTCAGATAGATTATGGTGATTTGCATCGTTTTGATCCTTCGTAGAGAAATCAATTTGTGGTCATACTTACTTGTACACCAGATTGGTGTTAACTAGAATTTATGCAAAATGAAATGCTCAGTGTTTCTATTTATATAATTTTAGTTGTACAGTTTAAATTTACGTCGCTGTTTGTATTTGTGATATATATGCTCAAGTGTTCCAGATTTATACTGGAACTGAGAACTTTTTTATGGTGCGTGTTCAAATAACTCACATGTCGTCTATTTTTATATGTTTATTTGTATAAAATTTCGTCACATGTAACTCAGTGTACAACTTCAAGTTTTAGATTTTTTATTTGTGCTTGGAGCGGGTTCTTTGCGTAGTTTTGGATGTTTGTCAAGCTTCACTTTCACTGTATTAGGGATGTCTACAGTAGCGATCAACCTGGTTTGGTTCGGAAGGTGTTCGAAAACTGAACATTAATTTCAGACAATCTAAAAACTTGAACCAAAAGTAAATAGTATTAGTTAGTGTAGTTGAAAATAGTTGTCTGTTCCGTATATTTTTGTAATTGACTTCTGACAATCAGGCATTAAAGTCTCAATATTATCTTTTCTGTGGTTTCGGTTTCGGATGTTTAAGTCCAGGAATCAAATTTAGCTCCCCTCCATCTCCGTGCTGTTCAAAGCACGGTTTCGTTTAGTTCATTAGTTTGCAAATCTCGCTAATTTACGACTTTGTTTGGTACTTTATTTACTCCCGCCAGCAGGACCACCGACTTATGGTCCTGCTCTCTTTAATTAAGTCTTTAAGAACGCTATTACAACTTAATAATGAATTAAGCCACGTATTTGAAACATTTGAGTCCTTTGGTGAAATGTCTCTAGCAAGCATTGGCTATTGGTGGCAGGCTTAACCTAAACGTAGCCACATTTTGACCCAATGTTGCTACACTGGCGGATCCAAGGTTTGTTGACGTGGGCGGCAAAGTTGTTTCACCGGCGGGTCTGGGCGACTCTGGGAGGGCTTCCCCCCAGAAGTTGAAGAAATTTTTTGCTTTTGCAATAAAATCGGTCTTCGGATCTTTAATTCCTTTAATTTTGAAGAACTCAGAAAATTTTTTAAAATACAACACATTTTTAGTCAAAATTAGTAATTTTCTCCAAAGGATCGGATGCATTTCAAGTTTTTTCTTCATAAATGCAATAAATATGTCGTTAAAAATGGAAAAAGTTTTTGGTTTTTTATCTTTTTCCCTTATTTTCTCCTTAATTTTTCCTACCTTCGAATTGCGACGGGGGGCGGGCCCCCGCCACCCCCCCCCCCTGGATCCGCCCCTGTGTTGCTATGAGAAATTTTTATGCGAAAAGAGATTGATCATTAGGAAAAATGTTCCTTCCAGCCTCAAAAAATGAAACATGAACTATGAGGTCCAGCGTTGGGCAGGACCGAGAGATTAGTAAACCGAGACTGGCCAAGTCTCTGCTTTTCGGCAAGACCGGGACCAAGACTCGCAACCCTAAGCTTAAACTAGTTTCTTACAGTTTTTGGTTTTTGAAGCTTAGGCTCAGTATTGGGAACTTCAGCACATCTCATTAGTAGAGTTTTCATAACCTTGATGTGAAATTTTGTGGTCTTCAAGGAATTTCGATGGACGAGTCTGCTAGTCGCCACGCCTGCGATTGAGAGTACTAACAGACCAGTGGAAAAGGGATAGCTTTAGGCGACTCTTGTTGCTGGAAGGACACAGACTTTCATTTATGCGCTCTATAATTTCTGATAATCTGCTATTTTCTGGAAATACCTGATTGTTCGCTTTTCGTCTATATATTTCGTTCGCAATAGCCGTTTCCATTCTCAGAAAATTTCCGTAACATACTACTTCATACGTTATACACAACACTCGCCGCTGTCATTACGCAATTTTTCCGTTGATTGTAAAAGGTTTTTTAATTTTAAACTCCGCCGCATGCTGCCTTAATGTTTTATCACTAAGTTGAAGACGTATGTTAAAAAGATGTATATCAGCATTATATGCGCCTGTAACAGAATCAGGAACCACAGTTGTGAAGTGATCTATATTATTTGAAGGCATGCATCGGAATGTCACTTAAACTACAGTATTACACCAGAATTTTCTTTTAGGGCCATCCAGTTGTTTTAGAAATATCTGGAAATTTCCACTGTATGATAGATATGACGCTTTTTGTTGACAGTTTGGGTGCAGTACTGCAGTTGCATCGAAAGTGAAACTTGATAAAATAATAATTCGTTTAACTGATAAGTAGACTTTTAAAAGGGGCGGTTTCAGAATTCTAAACTGTTTGTTTACAATCCGGTAGGAAAGCGGAACGTTTTTATTAAAGACGTCTGCATGCCATTAGCCATTGTTATTACGATTATAAGTTAGATTATATAGGTTGGATAAATTAAGGGGGTCCACAATTAGAAAATTTATGGTCAAGGATTTTGCTCATTTTCACACAAAATTTGGATCTTTTCAGGATAACCCCCCCAGGCCCAGATTTCGCAAAACTTGACCAAATGAGCTGAAATTTGGTATGGGTATGTTTTCGACCACGCTGAGTTCAAATATCGCAAAATTTTTCGATTTCGCAAAATTGTTTTCCGATTCGTAAGGGGGGACCAAGGGGAACCGAAAACTTTTCTGTCTTCGATTTTGAGGAAAAGTTGTTTTCGGGGGTTTTCGTGGTCGCAGAACACGAATCTGAAGTCCGTTTGTCTATTCAGCTTTTCATTAGCTCAGAATAAGCTAAGCTTTTAAGCTTAAGATTAGAGTTGTTGGCCGGCCGGACGGCCGGCCGGCCCGCTATGCCGACAATCCGGCCGGCCGTGTCCGGCCGGCTGGCCGGCCGGCCGCCGGCCTGCACCCGGCCGGCCGGGTCAGAAGCAGCCGGCCGGCCGGTTTTCGGAAAAGGACATTACTTGATTTTATGTGTTATACATAACCAGGAGTATCTGTATGCATTAATTAATGCTAAATATTTTGGAAAATACACAAAAAATAGTGCAAAACTGGTACCGGCCGGCCGCCGGCCCGGCCAGCCGGCCGGCCGGTTCCGGCCGGCTGGCCGGGTTCACAAGCTCGGCCGGCCGGGTCCGGCCAGCCGAGTCAAAAAACCGGCTGGGCAACAACACTACTTAAGATGTAAACTTATACTGAGCTAACGAAAAGCTGACTCGGAAAACGGACTTCAGATTCGTGTTCTGCGACCAGAAAACCCCTGAATACAACTCAGCAAAATCGAAGACAAAAAATTTTTCGGTTCCCCTTCCCTTGGTCTCCCCTTACGAATCGAAAAAAATCGAATTTCGCGAAATCGAAAAATTTTGTGATATTTGAACTCAGCGTGGTCAAAAACGTACCCATATCAAATTTCAGCTCATTTGGTCAAGTTTTGCGAAATCTGGGCCTGGGGGGAGTTATCCTGAAAAGATCCCAAAATTTTGTCACATATGTCCTGTCCTGCACTGAACATATAGTTTAAATTTTGAGTAGTATTTCCTGCACTGCACATAATAGAGTTTAAATTTTGAGTAGTTCCGTTCAGTACTTAGCGTGTATAGCCAGCTACGGCGGTGCCGCAGCAAAAAAGGCAATTTGCACCTAAACTTTCTTGAGTAAGCTTCATTCGGTTGTTTGATAGCTATATAATGTAGACAGAGAATTTAGGGTAGCCTTTAATGAGGAAAGTTTACTGAGTTTTTAAAACAGCTAACCAACGTCCGACGGTCGGTGTCAATTATATTTCGCCCCCCGTGATATTCCCCCTTTAGGGTATAATTCCCCCGCGATATTTTGGGTAACATTCGTTTCCGAGAATGCGCATTGCCGAGAAATGCATTGCCACGAAAGTCGAAGAATCATAAATTGCATTGCCGAGCATTGCATTGTTGAGAAAGTGGACGATATATACTCTAAGGAAGACGCACACCTGTGCGTAACTTTCGCAAAACTTAACAGATTTAGTTAAGATTTTGGTATGGATGCATTTGAATGCACTTATGATCGATCTGCAACAAAATTTTAAACATTTAAAATTTTTAAGTCTTAGGGGGAGCCAAAAGTTTTTTATCTCCAATTTTGCTAAAAAGTTGACTTCAGGGGTTTTCTGGGTCGCTATAGACGAACCTGAAGACAGCTTTTTCTATCTAGCTAATTGGAGACAAAAAATGTTAGTCCCCCCTTGGAAAACTTAAAAATCTAAAATGTTGCTAAATTTTGCTACAGATACCATATTTGAACTAAACAGGTTAAGTTTTTGCGAAAGTTACGCACTGGTGGGTGAGTGCTTCCTAAACTGCGGCCCGGCCCAAAATGTCTAAAATGCGGCCCATTGTTATATTTTAACATATATACACTAGAATTGGATTTTTGGGCCCCAAAAATGCGGCCTTAACGTCCTCATCGGAGGACTGCTTTGTAGAAGAAATATGATTTAGCGTAATCCGCCAAAATAATTATTCATTATAATAGTTCGACTGAGATAGAGATACAAAGTTAAAAAGAAGTATATAATAAATAAAATTTCTTGAAAAGTCAAAAGATTTGTAGGATTGATTATAATCATCACTGTATTCAATTGCTTATTTTGCATTTGATTAACCTTAATAAGGATGAAATTCTTAAATAAATAATAACTTCTAATCTTTCTTAGGTTTCTAATATTATATGTTTTCATTTTCTAACTAAAAATAAATATATAAATGGAAATATTGGAGATTTTATCTCCGAGCTCAAATCTGTATGTAGGGCAAAGGTATAACAAGAATAATAATAATCAATTAAATTAAAATTTATTTTTACGTTTATTTTAGAAAATTCATTGAATTACGCTGAAATAAAAATTTTCAGTTTGCAAATAGAAGTCTCAATTATATAATTGAAATTAATCTAAATTTTCCACGTTAACCTGAATTTTGTAAACTTTCAAACTAGATTTCACCATTGAGCTGTACTTGAACTCTGAGACTAAGTTTCCAAAATTTCAATTGTGCTTTTATTTTACTAAGAAAGATACTTATTTAACAAGATTAGAAATTAGCAATGATTTAATTGAACTTTATTAGCAATTATTGTTTAATTGAATGATTCTTTATTAGCTTTTATCGAATGCAGTGATTGCTGCATATGATTATATATATACCTATGAAATAAATAAAAATAAGTTTTAGTTTGACCTTAAACCGTTTCCTGCTTAACGGCTTGGGCTCGGAGATAAGTTTCCTAGCTTTAATTTATGCATATATTTTTACTTAGAAATAAAATCATAAAATATTAGTGCATAAGAAATATTAGGGTTGGTTTTTATCATAAAATTTTTCTTTATTAAAGTTTATCAAATGCGAAATAAGCAGCAGAATATACCTAACAATAATTTTAATTAGGGTAATCCTTCAAAATTCTGGTTTTTAAAGAATTTTTATTCATTATATATTTCAATGAAGTTGATTTTGTATATGAGTTATGAGTAATTATTTTGTCATTTCAGCGTTTCAATTCCAACATCAAAGCATAATTAGTTGCTATATTTATGAGCAAAACTTAATTCATAAACTGAAATGGCTTTGGTGCAAAATTTCCCCCCCCCCGGAAATTTCACACCGGTGTAATTTTTCCGGGGGGAAAATCCACACCGGTGTAGTTTTTCCGGGAGGAAATTTTACACCGGGGGAAAACTGCACCGTGACAAGCAGAAATTCATGGGTATGATAAAAACAACTATTAGCACAACTGGAATCGATTCTTTCAAATATCTATATTTAATGAATGCTGCTTCTGTCTAGTGTCTGCATGATCAAAGTATAGTTCTCGTGATTTGTCTCTTCTGTTTATTTGTAATTTGAGCATTGAAATGTATAAAAACAGCCTCTGCCACTTAGTGATAGCTTAGTGATAAGAAGAATACCTCATAGATACGAGTGTGACAGCTGGCAGGCTCTATGTTATCAGCCCTCGAGTCATGCTCTGCACGCTAATGGCTCACCCCCTCAGCAATTGCGTACCTAGTGGGGCCCCCCGCAAATCATTACCCAGTGCGCAATTGCGTATGCTCACTTTTTCTATCGTAAGCCACCCCCTCCCGCAAATGTGACCTAGCATTCGTCTGTTGAAAAAGTGATGGGTCTGTTTTGCAGGGGTGGGTCGAATGATAGATCACATTTGCGGGGGGGGGCGTGCCTTCCTATAGAAAAGTGAGCATACGCAATTGCGGGGGGTGGGCCGTTAGCCCGCAGAGCATGGCTCAGCTCCTGATAAAATAGAACCTGACAGCTGTCACACTCTTATCTATTATGTTACTCTTAGTAACAAAGTAACTTAACTCAAAGACAAAAAATGTCCTCGGCCCACATGTCTCATATCCTGCCGCAAGAAGAAATTTGTACCGATTCTACCTACAGTTTTGAGGAATCAATGCTCAGAACTTTTTATTTATCGATTTTATCTTTTCAGTAGCTTGATATAGTTTGGAACTTATCCTCGAAAAAATGCCACTAGCTGAATTTAGGGGGCCAAATATTTTAATGAAGCAATTATTCAATGGGAACAAATTTCAACCCATAGGGGATCAAATATTTTAGCCTGTCGCTCCGAGGGGGGAACGAATGTTTAGGGGAACAAATATTTCAGCTTATATATAGGGGGAACAAATATATAGGCCTTGGCCCGTGCCAACTTTGTCCTCCGATCCACATCACTACCGGGTATCCGGGTCCGATTTTTTTTATTTGTGCCAATGCCAAGTTGAAACGGTAATGATTTTGTAGTAGTGTTGTTGCCCTGCCGATTTTTTGACTCGGCCGGCCGGGCTTGTGAACCCGGCCGGCCCGTCAAAAAAGGCCGGCCGGTCCCATTTTTGGGTATCGGCTTTATGGCCGGCCGGCTGCATCTGTGCCACCCGGCCGGCCGGATTGGCGGCATAGTGGGCCGGCCGGCCGGGTTTGTCTCGGCCGGTCAACAATTCTAATTTGTAGCTTCTTTGCAAATTGCGTTTTCAGACGTTTGAGCTTTTTGGTGTCACTTTGATGTTGATTGTTACCTTTACTTGACCTGGCCGCTGTGAACCATGCTTTACCTAGACTACCAGTTTTAGATTATAGATTGGTTCCAACACATTTCAAGTACGGTATCTAGGATTACGAGAAAATGGACCTTGGATGAACGAGTATTAGGTATACCACAGAATAATTGGACATGGGCTTGTGTTATCCTTTCCTGTCCTATCCCTACTAAAATAACACACTGAAGTAAGAAATTTCTTTACGTAAATACAGATAATACAAATTACGATACAGCAAATGAGAGAGAGAGCAACACACGGAAAACACCTACACACAAAAACAACACAACGATGGACTTATTTGCACAATGAATTTTTAAATGAAAAATTTATAAATAATGAACCTATCTAAGCACAAGAAAAGGAAGAAAGGACAGATAGAAATGGGTGTCTGCAATTAGAATAGTGATAATTTAGTTTTAACAGTGTACGTATCTTTAAGCAAAGAGAGTTTAGACATGTTGCTGAGGAGCATTAGTCTATTGCCTGCATATGGTGTTTTTAGGTGCTACTCGAGAAAACTGGGGTTTCTAGAGGTAACAAAGATGAAAGCATCCATTATGATGTGCTACAGGCACAGTCATACAAGTTAGGTGCATTCATTCGCTGACCACTCTGCCAGACTGATACTAGTATTCGGTGGGCGTCGTCAGTGGCGTACCGACATACTAGTTGCAGCTTTAGGTTTTTAGAACCCCCGCATTAAAAATCAATTGAAATGCGTTTCTGCCCTGTGGTCCCATTCACACGTGCTACTTAGTATATATGCATGCAAACACAAAAAAGAAAAAAGGTGATACCATGTATTAGACGGGCCGAAGCCAAATTAGACTGTAGGGTGTTATCCCTGGTATTAGACGTGGGCGAAGCCCAAATTAGACTGTAGCATTCGTATAGGTATTAGCGGTATTTAATTCTGAGACAAGACTGTAGGAAGTGATCCCATGTATTAGACGGGCCGAAGCCATATTAGACTGTAAGGTGTTAAACCCTGGTATTAGACGTGGTTGGGAAAAGCCCACATTAGACTGTAGGAATTAGGATAGATATAGTTACTGATTTTTGATAATATCGACGTAGTCATTTGAATTCATGTTAAATCGTTTATTAATTATTTTGTTATTATTTTTTATGTTTGAAATACAAGATTTAATTAATTTATTTGAGTATCCTCTTTCTTTCAAGCTAAGTACTAGGTCGCTAGTATGTTTCTTAAAAAAGGTTTTGTTGCTACATATGTCGGCTATCCTAGTTATTTGACTTTTAATCATATTGGTAAATACAGATTTAGAGATATTTGTATGCGGAACTGGAAATTTAACTGTTTTAAATTGAAAGTCTAATCGCTTGTCATAAAGCTGAGTTTCAAAAGTGCCGCTATCTTTATCTACTTGTATACTTAGGTCAAGAACGTTTGCGGCATATTCATTAGCATTTACTTTATTAAGTTCTAATTCCTGGGGGTACATTTTGTGTTTGTGTGTATCGAGTTGGTTGCCGTCGTTCACTGTAGTTAAGTCATCAATATATCTGAAAATGTATATAAAAAACTTGTTAATAGCAGGGTTCTCGTTGTTTACTATGTAATTAAACTCTAGTTGGTGTAACGTAACGTTTGCAATAGTAGGTGCTGCGTTTGTTCCCATTGGAATTCCTATTAATTGTTTAAAAGTTTTATCGCCTAGGGTGAAGTAAGTATTATCAATGAGAAACTTTGCCAAATCAATTACATCAAAGTGGTTATAGGTTATGTATTTAGGGTCTCCATTTCCCCAATATACTCTGTTATATCTTGAATGCATTTTATTAGTCATAGTGCTTTTAATAAATTCTTCTAAACATGTATTAATTGTATGATGTTCAAGTTTAGTGTATAATGTTGTAAAGTCATACGTATTTATAGTCCTTGCTTGCCTTAAATTGCTAAGATGTCGCAGAGTGTCGATTATAGACTTATTATTATCTATAATCCAATAAGGATTACATCCGTATTTATGCTTGTAGATATTGCAGATTTTTGACCTTTTCACACATAGTAACTTCAGTATTTTATCTAATAATATAGATAATTTACTTGTAGGCGCATTGCGGCTTGCGATAATAGTCCTAAACTTAATTGGACTTTTGTGGAATTTTGGAATAATGTATATAAACGGAAGTTGGGCCTGATCCTTTTTAATGTTGAATTTAGTGTGTAATACTTGCATATTGTTGATAATTTCAGAGTTATTTAAATTAACTATTAATGTGTAGGTATTGTTGTTATTAACATTGTCGACCATACCTACCTCCTTGAGAAGAGTGTAAATGTAAAATTGTTTACAAATAATAGCAAAATTCTGAGACGCTTTGTCCACCAAAGTGAATACATATTTATTACTGTATTCTTTTATTTGCTCCTTAAATATACGTGTATTTAGTTTAAACTTAGTATTGTCCGCTAGTTTGTCAAGATTTTTTGTGAAATTATTATTAACCTCTAGTGCCCATTCCCTAAGTTTTTGTGTGTCCAGTTTATATTTACGTTTTATTTTATTTATATATTTAAGCAGTGATATTCCGAAGGAATCATATATTTCTTTCTTATTAAATTTATTTAATCTATACTTTGGTCCGGATTGGCGGCATAGTGGGCCGGCCGGCCGGGTTTGTCTCGGCCGGTCAACAATTCTAATTTGTAGCTTCTTTGCAAATTGCGTTTTCAGACGTTTGAGCTTTTTGGTGTCACTTTGATGTTGATTGTTACCTTTACTTGACCTGGCCGCTGTGAACCATGCTTTACCTAGACTACCAGTTTTAGATTATAGATTGGTTCCAACACATTTCAAGTACGGTATCTAGGGATTACGAAGAAATGGACCTTGGATGAACGAGTATTAGGTATACCACAGAATAATTGGACATGGGCTTGTGTTATCCTTTCCTGTCCTATCCCTACTAAAATAACACACTGAAGTAAGAAATTTCTTTACGTAAATACAGATAATACAAATTACGATACAGCAAATGAGAGAGAGAGAGCAACACACGGAAAACACCTACACACAAAAACAACACAACGATGGACTTATTTGCACAATGAATTTTTAAATGAAAAATTTATAAATAATGAACCTATCTAAGCACAAGCCATACATAACAAGATGATTAAAAGCGCAGTCAAGAGAATAGAACAAGAATACAAGCAAACAATACTTCATGTATATGTAATTAGTATGTAGTAAAGGTCACATATATACTACCTATTAAAAGTTACAACAAAAGTAAGTACATAACCAACCAAAGAATATTACATACAAACCACAATACGGTAGTGTTTCATGTATGTATTATTCCATTGACGGTCAGAATTACGAAGTTTGTTCGAATGACAAACCAACAATAAAAAACTTGCTAATAGTAATCGGAAGCAATAAAAATATAAATAAATATTATATATAACTTACATGTACAGCAAATAATCTGGTTCTACAGCAAACATCACTGCACAGCAAAGAACTTCTAAAACACAATTACTTGTGAAACATAAAAATATTACAGACAACAATCTTTAATTTGTATACAGGTGTTTACATATCGATGGGTGTGCGTACAACGTACAACTCCTGAGAACCATCGTTTCACAAACAGCGTCAATTACGAAGAAGACCAGTATATACTTGAAAACCCCAAAATTTCAGCTTTTCCTATTGGGTGGAGGGGCAACATCTCTCCATCCGCTACCAACTGAATTCTGGCCTAACCCGAGAGCCTTTTTATAAACGGGTAGAGTAGAGTATAGTAGAATTAAAATCAACTCATTTAACTCTTTAAGATAAACTTAACGCTGCGTGCTTTTAACTCTTTTATTCTGCAGAATTAAAAATCGAACATTAAGAAAAGGTGAAACTGGACGAGTTAAAACGTCGACCAATTGTTTTTAGCAAATTGGAAATGGTTTTAATACACAACCCAGAACTGACAAGATCACAGAGCTTTTTTCTAGAAAATTGGAGCAGAAAGGGCCAACATTGCGAATGCAGCGAAAAATGAATTTCAGAAAAACTGAAATCCTAATATTTACACAATTACCAAGACGACGAAAGGACAAATCATCAAAAGCTGGAATTGGTATCATAATACGTATTTTCAAGATTTCCATACTTGAAATTACATAGAAATTGGAGATCGTATGAAGAACATTCCCGTACGAAAGATTGGCCAAATTATATATACAGCTTATTGGTAGCTGCTGGAACAACATTCGAGATTAAGCTTCCATAGCCAAAAAAACAGTTATCGGGAAGCTTCACTTTTTATTTTTTCGTTCAAGCGACCAAACCTAAGGGTTAACTTTCTCGAAAGCCGTATCTGTCCACACTTATCCAAATTAAATCGAAACCGTAATAATCTGAAAGAGTTCCGCCAAAAATATACAGCCGCAATACAAAATAATGTAAGAGAACAGCTATAAAATTATAAAAATAGCAGGAGCTGAATATTTCAAAGTTAGTTTTTCATAGCTATCAACGGTAAGATAAACAAGATTCAAGGTAAAAAGCACAATTTATCCTTTATCCTTCATAGGGATGGGCCATGGATATCCGGATATCCGTTTACATTTCAGACAATGTAATGAAAAATTAGCGCAATTTTGACAGCAATTTTAAAGATTTTAAAAAAGTTTGCAAAAATAGTTCTGATAATATTTTTGAAAACAAGATTATGGTTTGGCTGTATGATAGAAATGCGCAGCGTATCAAAAAATTACAGAAAAATTAAAATTTTAACTGCGAAATAGAAAAATTTTTAGCTTAGATTTGGAATAGGCGGATAACCGGATATCCGCAAACGCAAAACAATTACCAATAAAATAAAATCCAAGATGAACTCCAAAATAATGTCAGATCTCTATTAGATAAAACAATAACTTAACATCTACGCACACATCACGGCTGGCTATTCTTAATTGGGGTCTTATCTCGATTACCCCCTCCACCACTCAAAATCATTAAAACTTGACCAAATCAGCTAAAATTTGCTATGGGTACGTTTTCGACTACGCTGAGTTCAAATGTCGCAAAATTTTTATATTTCGCAGAATTAGATTCTTTTCGATTTCTAGGGAAGGACCAAGGGAACCGAAAATTCTTTGTTTTTGATTTTGCCGAAAAGCTGTATATAGGGGTTTTCGGGCTCGTAAAAACGAATCTGAAGTCCGTTTTTCGATTCAGCTTTTCCTTAACTCAGTACAAGCTGACATCTTAAGCTTAAACCTTTGACTTATATATACTGAGCCAACGAAAAGCTGAATCGAAAAACGGACTTCAGATTCGTGTTCTACGACCCCAAAATCCCCTATATACATCTTTTCAGCAAAATCGAAGACAAAAAGTTTTCGGTTTCCCTTGCGCCCCCTTTAGAAAACGAAAAAATCTAAATTCGCGAAATCGAAAAATTTCGCGATATTTGAACTCAGCGTAGTAGAAAACATATCCATACCAAATTTTAGCTCATTTGGTCAAGTTTTAAGGATTTTGAGTGGGGGGGGGGTAATCGAGATAAGACCCCTTGGCAGGCGACAAGATTTATGTAAGCAAGTGTTACTCGTTAGTTTTCAGGTTAAGAAATATGCAAAGCTGCAAGATGAAATTTCATTTTAACAGTTCCATATTTAAGTCTCACAAGCAAAAATTATCAAAACAAAAATTCCTGATTCAAAATCTAAACACGTTTGAAATGGGACGTCAGCTGAAGTCCTGTCGCACGCACATTTTTCGGTAAAACAGAACTATTTTCCGCTACAATTCTCAAGACAACCAAACTCTAATTTCCCCTCTCAATAGCCAGATTCACAAGCAGAAAGATTCACAAAGGAAAAATAAGACCGCATAAAACAGCGCCTCCAGCTAATGTATTTACATGTTAAAAATTCACCAATACCAAAGACATATTAAACTATTTACAACAAATTAAAGAAGAATAAAAGCGCAAAAAATAATTTAAATTAACATTTGCATACGTAGGAAAATTTATATATAACACAATTAGTTTATTATATGTACAGACAGAGAGACAGGTAGACTGTGCATGCTGTCCTATATAGAACCAATCACAGCTTCAAGAAACATGACACCTGCCAAACATCAATCAAATAATGACATCAAGGTCCACAGTTTTCGTTGACTTGACGCACAGACACTAAAACATTAAGAAAGATGCACGTGCAAAACAGTGGTACATAATCTTTGTTCCTTATATAACGTACATGTACAAGACTGAAATTGTATGCAGAGGACAAGCTTTACGTCCCTAACAGTAACAGCAAAAGTATCTGATCAGATGATCACATCCATAGGAGGTTTGTTTGCTCACGACCTGTTCAATAAAAGCATATGGTTCAAATGAGGAGGGACGGCTATCACTATGCAACAACAATCGTACAAACACTAAACGCTTGGCTTATCAATTTTAGCTAGAGTATGTTAACATGTAAGGAAGTAAGCTGTAAAGCCATTTCGATTTGTGTAAGATACTCATAGTAGTGGCACGGACACGGCGGATACTACCTATTCCTGAAAGTCAGCCAACAGAATGCCGCACTAGTGAGCTCAGCTGTACCAACAACTAATACTGGGCTAATTGGGGGGGGGGGCGGCCCCGTCCATAAACGTCCTCCCCCCCCCCAAATCGTCCCCCCCCCGAAAAATCGCCCCCACCAAGAAAAGTGGGTGCCCCTTTGGTACCAACTTTTGCCTTGAAAACAATCGCTCAGAAGGCCAAATTTTCAAAAATTTTGCGGCTTGGCCTGAGATTTCTAATCGATTGCACTAAATCTACTTATTTTGGCGATTACTATAAAATAGCGCAAGTTTTATAACGTTATTAGAAAAATTTTGAAAACTTTTCGCCGCCCCCAACGAAAGGACTCGCCCCCCGAGGGCACTCCCAACACACACAAGAAAAATTCCCTAGAGACTAAGCCCAATAATATGCAAGTGTGCACTTTAAACACGGTAGCAATCGGGACGCAGACAATTATAAGCAGTTTTTATATTTAAAACATCAGGGGCGCACCTAAGGAGGGGTAGGGGAGGCGGCCGCATAACCACGAAACCAGATGTTAGGGAGAACATAACTGCCCGAGCGCAGTGTGGATACAGAATTTCAAAAAATTTCGAGTCTTATGCTATTATTCTGCCACTGTGTTTTACTTAAGGTTGGTATCCTTTAGTGCAGTATTTTTTGAAATACTGTAGCTTTCGAAATTTTTGGAGTCCAAAAGTGATCTATATCGTTGAGTAAATACACCTCATTTTATGAAACTAGCAAAATGCCCTACTTTTTGACATATACGAGCTAAATATAGACCGTCGGTTTTTGAACACCGATTTCTCAAAAGTGCAGAAGCGGCCAAAATTTATTTTTGTACCGTGATATGAAGAACAGAATATGGGATGGGCCGAGGGACATTTTTTAGGATTTGGCTCAATAGCACCTAATGCTCGAGAAAATCAGCCGTGTGTATCATTTTTCAAAAATTCAAAAAATTTCACTTCAAAAATTTGGGCAACTTCTGTTTTCTTTTCAAAAATTTCTTCAACTCCTGGGCAGGCCCCGAAATCTTTTTGAGCATCCCACCCCTCATTGAAACAGTCTATGTGCGCCACTGCACAATATTGTTACATTTTTAACTTTTTCAGAATTTTGCAACAGAGGCAGCAGTTCTTGATAAGCACGCCACGCCTACCTTGCAATGAAGAGTCAGGAGCTTTGGCTCTATTATGAGATCGGGATTCCACTTCCTTTGCCTTCAATAAAACTTCTGAAAAAGAATAAATCCTACATTTATTGGACATTACTTAACGGCACGTTGTGGTGAATTTAGCTAGCTACATCAAGTGCACATAATTAATTCACTCCACACTCATTTAGTGTTCCGCATTGTGCATAAGGTTCATTCGCTATTGCACGCTTGTTCAATTCTTTCAAACAGCACAACTAATTAGAAACCCGCAGTCAGTCAACCCAACAAAGTTCAAATGGTCAGAAGCAGCACCAAAAGTGGTTTATTCTAATCTCAGTGCATTTTTCAACTGACTTCAAGTATGTACCTTCTGCACAGTTTAGAGGAGTCGACGGAATGACTGGAGACTCTACTCCCACGGAATGGGTGCGTAGCCAATTAGACGCCCCAGTTGGTGGTGGAGGCGGGGCCGGTGTAAGAAAGTTAGTCCTCGTCTCAATCTGGGACGACAGGCCAGAAGAAACTCCTGGAACAGATATATTTTCGAATTTTGAGGAAGAGGTTCCAATGTCTCCAGCGGTGACCACTGAAGCAGATCGATGAGAGGCTGCCAGGATGGAAATGTGATCAGAAGAGGAGGAGGAGGAGGGTGGTGGATTGGAGGGCGAGGAGGAAGAAACTGGGCCATTCAGTTGCTGAAAAGATGACTGATTCTGAAGAAAATGAAGAGTATCACTGCTGCTCACCATCTCAGGTCCCTGAGTTTTAATCAGTTTATCACTACTACGCCACTGGAAGGTTGGACCAGCACCTGACTGTGTTACTGCCGCTGCCGCTGCAATCTCTTTGGACATCATGAGTCTGTCGCTGTCCAGTGACACTGCACTGTGCCTAGACGACAGGCCGACAGCGGGCGAGGATCGTGGCGGCAGGAGCGGACTCCCGGCAGGAGGCAGGGAATGAGGGGAGCCTCCAATCGGAACAGTCCTCGACGACCACTGAGACGGAGGCGGCAGTTTGAAGTCTTCGCCGCCAACACTATTCCCAAGTAACGAGGAAGAGTCTTTCCGCAGGAAACTGGTCCCAGAATAGGACGTCGCAGACGCTTCCATGCTGTTGCTGTTCACACTGGCAACAGCACCAGAAGCAGAAATGCCAGAAAAATTTGAGGAAGAGCTGGTGACAGCCAGAAAAGATGCCTGATCGCCCGGTTCCTCGTGCCCATTGTAGAGTCGATCCGGCGTTGAGGACGAGGAGGAGCGCACAGGAGGGAAACTGGGGACAGGGGATGGGTGGTGGGTGGGACGAGACTGTGAAGCCGCCGCCGGGGATGAAAGGGATGGTTGCAGAGCCGCCGCAATGTGGGGACTGGCTCCCGCTGCTGTGGCCACAGGGGCTGTCATTGCGGCCATCAAGGAGAGGGAAGAGGAGGAGGAGGCGGCGGAGGGATGAGAAAGCTCCACAGCTCGAGATCCGTCAAAGGTGTCCCTGATGCTAGTACGGAGAGTTGGAGACGAACACAGGCCTACAAAAGTTATACAAACGCATAAATAACATCGTCATTACCATCTATACATATACTATACGTATACATATACATATACATATACTATACATATACTATACGCATACTATACGTACTAGGGGGGAAAATGCCCTCGACGGGCAACCAACTTGGTAGAATAGGGAAAAACTTGAATGTTAAATACACGGTGCATGGTTACAACTGAGATTCTGCTGAAGCGGAAAAATGCCGTTTCTCAGCGACTAAAATGACAGAAACCAGCTTTGTGCGCCGAATAGGGAATCTACTCGGCGACTAAAATGAAAGAAACCAGCTTTGTGCGCCGAATAGGGAATCTACTCGGCGACTAAAATGAAAGAAACCAGCTCTGTCGCCGAATAGGGAATTCCCTCCTTCCGCCCTATTCGCGCGAACTTATCGTCTTTCGGGAGGAAATATATAGGTAATTATTCTGTTAGGAACTGCAAACGTAAGCATTGCGCTCAATATGACTTTTCCCGTACCGGTTGCGTGGAGGCTAGGGCTTGGGTGGCGCTAGATTAATTTCTTTTTGAGCTACCTGATCCGTAAATATTTATCCTGATCCGCATACAACCGCTAGCAGGACCAACAGAAAGCAACAATAAATATATATGCAGTTTAAACAATTTGTGGTCGACAGTCCTTGTGCTAAAACATATACAACCATTCGCATTTCATTTTATATAATGTTTGATTGTATCAATTCTCGGCAAGATCAGCACAGAGCACACCTATATATATATATATGCTCTCAATGTTTCTGATAGCACATCGAAGACAGCGTATTTATGTCTGTGAAAACCTTGACTTACGTAAGTGCTTAAAACTGTTGTTTTGCATTCTGAAGTAATTCTGCCATTCTGAAGCTCTCTCATTATTCAGCAAAGCAACACATAACAGGCTTCAAAGTTCGCGCGAATAGGGCGGAAGGAGGGAATTCCCTATTCGGCGACAGAGCTGGTTTCTTTCATTTTAGTCGCCGAGTAGATTCCCTATTCGGCGCACAAAGCTGGTTTCTTTCATTTTAGTCGCCGAGTAGATTCCCTATTCGGCGCACAAAGCTGGTTTCTGTCATTTTAGTCGCTGAGAAACGGCATTTTTCCGCTTCAGCAGAATCTCAGTTGTAACCATGCACCGTGTATTTAACATTCAAGTTTTTCCCTATTCTACCAAGTTGGTTGCCCGTCGAGGGCATTTTCCCCCTAGTTTCGCTTATTTTTCCGCTGCAGAGAATCATGTCAGAGAAGTTGCATATATACACAATGTAAGTAAAGCTAGCTACCGCAAACAGGCTGGATGAAAACGTTCTAGTTCAACTGAATGTATTTGCTGAAGCGGAAAAATGCCTGTTAATAACCTTTTCAGAACTTTATATATACACGGTGCGTCATCTTAGGGTGGAAGGCCACTGTTCACGGCCTCAACAGAACATTATACACGGAGCGTTATCTTAGGGCTGGAAGGCCACTGTTCATAGCCTTTTCAGAACTTTTTACACGGTGCGTTATCTTAGGCAGGAAGGCTATTTTAAAAGCCAACCAGCACCGTAACCTTGGATATGCAGTTATATATACATGACAAAAGTTGCTCTGCTCATTTTGGGCTTTCATTTAAAACCAAATTTGACAACTTTTGGAAATTTTGATTTTTGACCAATTAGGACCCCTTGCCAGGGCGCCACAGGTCGCTAGAGACCAATTTGGAGGGGTCCTCCAATGAGATAAAATGTTCGCCTCACCAAGGGCTTTCATTTGATACCAAACTTGAAAACCTTTCAAAAAATTGATTTTGGACCGGTCCGGACCCTGGTCAGGGCGCCACAGGCCGCTGGGTCCACTTTGGAGGGGTCCTCCAATGACAAAAAATGTTCGCCTCACCAAGGGCTTTCATTTGATACCAGACTTGGACATTTTTTAAAAAATCGATTTTTGGCCATTTTGGACCGGTCCGGACCCTGGTCAGGGCGCCACAGGCCGCTGGGTCCACTTTGGAGGGGTCCTCCAATGACAAAAAATGTTCGCCTCACCAAGGGCTTTCATTTGATACCAGACTTGGCCACTTTTGGAAAAATCGATTTTGGGTCATTTTGGACCGGTCCGGACCCTGGTCAGGGCGCCACAGGCCGCTGGGTCCACTTTGGAGGGGTCCTCCAATGACAAAAAATGTTCGCCTCACCAAGGGCTTTCATTTGATACCAGACTTGGCCACTTTTGGAAAAATCGATTTTTGGCCATTTTGGACCGGTCCGGACCCTGGTCAGGGCGCCACAGGCCGCTGGGACCAGTTTGGAAGGGTCCTCCAATGAGATAAAATGTTCGCCTCACCAAGGGCTTTCATTTGTATACCAAACTTGAAAACTTTTCAAAAAATCGATTTTGGACCGGTCCGGACCCTGGTCACGGCGCCACAGGCCGCTGGGTCCACTTTGGAGGGGTCCACCGATGACAAAAAATGTTCGCCTCACCAAGCGCTTTCATTTGATACCAAACTTGGAAATTTATTTAAAAAACCGATTTTTGACCAGTCCGGACCCTGGTCAGGGCGCCACAGGCCGCTGGGTCCACTTTGGAGGGTTCCTCCAATGACAAAAAATGTTCGCCTCATCAAGGGCTTTCATCTGATACCAAACTTGGCCACTTTTAGAAAAATCGATTTTTGGGCATTTTGGACCGGTCCGGAGCCTGGTCAGGGCGCCACAGGCCGCTGGATCCACTTTGGAGGGGTCCTCCAATGACAAAAAATGTTCGGCTCACCAAGGGCTTTCATTTGATACCAGACTTGGCCACTTTTGGAAAAATCGATTTTTGGTCATTTTGGACCGGTCCGGACCCTGGTCAGGGCGCCACAGGCCGCTGGGTCCACTTTGGAGGGGTCCACCGATGACAAAAAATGTTCGCCTCACCAAGCGCTTTCATTTGATACCAAACTTGGAAATTTATTTAAAAAACCGATTTTTGACCAGTCCGGACCCTGGTCAGGGCGCCACAGGCCGCTGGGTCCACTTTGGAGGGTTCCTCCAATGACAAAAAATGTTCGCCTCATCAAGGGCTTTCATTTGATACCAGACTTGGCCACTTTTGGAAAAATCGATTTTTGGTCATTTTGGACCGGTCCGGACCCTGGTCAGGGCGCCACAGGCCACTGGGTCCACTTTGGAGGGGTCCTCCAATGACAAAAAATGTTCGCCTCACCAAGCGCTTTCATTTGATACCAAACTTGGCCACTTTTGGAAAAATCGATTTTTGACCATTTTGGGCATGGTCCCCGGTCCGGACCCCTGGCCAGGGCGCCACAGGGGTCCGGGCGAAACCTACTATAGCCTATGCTGTAGTGCTCCCGCACCCCACCCCAAACCCCAAATAAGAGAGACCTGCTCACTGTAGATATTTCTGTAGAAGAGGTTAAAGTTGGAGTTGCGACACGGTAGGGCCCACCACCATCAGGGTGCCCCCCAGCCACATGGATAGGTCCTAGAGCGAAACTAATGGGCCCTTTAGATTCACCATATAGGGGTTCCTATTCGAGTACAAAACCTCAGCCCAGCAGCTCTTATGTGTAGGGCTCCACAGTCCGTAGACCCAGACCCCCCCTTTTACACGTTAACTAGTGACCCCTGGCCAGGGCGCCACAGGAGACCTGCCGACATCTAATATAGCCTATGCAGTAGTCCACCCTGGGGTCATGCCAAAACCCCAATATGAGAGCCCAGCTTCGCGCGCTGCGATCTATTTCGAAGTGCAATTATTTTCGAACTTAGTTTTTTTTCGGGGGTCACCTGGGGGGTCCCCACCGGGGGGGTGGGGCCATCTGGGGGGGGTCCGGGAACCGCGGAAAGTAATTTCCCCGGAATTGCGGAACTTTTTGTACAAAAAAACCTAAAATAGTACGGCTCTGAAGGGTCTTCCGACCTGCACCCCTGGGGGAAAAAATGGAGAGAAACGCGACCTGCGCGGGGGGCCAATTTTCATATCTCAAGATCTACCCGGCCGATCCGGCTGAAATTTTCACAGCATGTACCCCTGCCCACAGGCTCTTCACACACCAAGTTTCAGCCCGATCGGTCCACTCCTCCGCTGGCCACAGGCCAAACAATGTCCAGATTATACACATTGCGTCAAATTTTCCCTATTCTAGGGGGAGCGCTAACGCGCTCCCCCTAACTAGGGGGAGCGCTAACGCGCTCCCCCTAATACTCAGTGACAAGTTCTAAGAATGGACTGTAGTCTGCCATGAACTTATCTAAATGCACTACTTGTCGATTACCGTTAAAATTAATTTCCTGTCTCTCCCTCCGCTATAAACGATCTAAAGCTGAAATCTAAAACTACAACTCATAACCAGTATATTAAAGTTCACCCACTTTCGTTTATAGATTGATCGTAAAGCTTGGGGTTTCCTCTATTGCCATTGTAGTTGGATCCCGCAGACAAAACTCCAATGCCCTGAGACACATCCTCAGAAGAACTCAGCGACACAGGGGTGTTACCACCACTGGGCTTTCGGCCAACAGGAAAGCTACTCTCCTGGTCTACAGAGAGCCTTTTTTCGGCCTAAAAGCACAACTGACAGACGTTTGATACATATATACAACAGCAGCAGCAACCTTATGAGTAACGTAACATGAGTGAAAATGTCTTCTGTTCTTTTACACTTCTTCCAATTCATAATAATGCAGAATCATTGCCATTGTCAGAATCACTGTTTCAAAGAGAAGCACATTGTCACTGTGGAGCACAGCGATAAACCTGGGCTTATTCTAGGAAATTTTTGTTGGGGGGAGGAGATAATTTTTCAAAATTTTTCGCTTTTACGGATTTAGTGTTAAAATAGGCAAAAATCTAGCAAACATTTTCGGCAAAGCCGGAGAATTTAAGAATTCGCTTCTGAGCGATTTTTTCAGGGCCAAAGTTTGTACCAAGAGCGGTACCCACTTTGGGGGAACAATTTTTTTGGAAGAGGGAGTCGTTTATGAGGAGGGTCTCCCCCGTAGAATAAACCCCGTAAACAAAACTAGACAATTCGACTCTTC
The DNA here is from genome assembly GCA_030248195.1 of Trissonchulus latispiculum. Classification (NCBI taxonomy): domain Eukaryota; kingdom Metazoa; phylum Nematoda; class Enoplea; order Enoplida; family Ironidae; genus Trissonchulus; species Trissonchulus latispiculum. The sequence continues at coordinate 1,107 of JASAND010007360.1, read as the reverse complement.
GTCCCTTTCTTACCCTTACGATGTCCTGGGATTTTCTTAGTGGGAGGAGGGGGCTCATTATAGATTGTCAAACATCATTTATTTTGGTACTAAAACTTGCTTTATGATTGCTTTCCCGTTTACTTATAGCAGTATACATAGGCTAGGCCACTTTATTCCTCCCACGTTTGGCTATTTCCAAAAAGAGAAGGGGCTCCTGCCTACTACCCATTTTTTGGTCCATAAAAAACCCAGAGGTCTCTAACTAGATTTCGATTGTAGAATAATAAAGAGTCAAAACAGACACCAGTCCACGGATCCACGGGGGATGCATAGATATCAATGAGAATAGGAAAATATCAAAACGTGGACACCCAGAAATCTAACCAACCTTAATCACGCGACCGGTTTCGGAACCGACGTGGTCCCTTCATCAGGCGACTCCTGGCTATCACTCGCTGCAAACGTTCCTGAGGGGCTATTGGATTCCGTATTCGAATGGGAGGGCAGGCTAAAAGTTCGGGGGACAGGGGGTTGTAAGTTGTAATGTTTATTCGCCAGCACAATGAAAGAATATTAACTAAAAAGGTTAGTTCAGAAAACAAGCGTTCATCGCCAAAAAAAAACAAGAACAACTAATGATATTCGTAACCATACAAAACATAGAACAGCATGATAACGTCGCATACAAATAATGTGTGTAGCAGGATCGGGAACCACCGATTAACCGATGTCTAACCCCCGACCCTTGAGGAAAATAGACAAATCGTATTCATCTAAGCGTCTGCGAAAACTAGGCAAGTTCGATAAAGAGACTATATCTGAGGGAAGGCTATTCCAGATGGGAACAATACGATTACTCAGGAAATTTTCAAAGATGGCTAAGTCCAACGTGCCCCCCTGTCCCCCGAACTTTTAGCCTGCCCTCCCATTCGAATACGGAATCCAATAGCCCCTCAGGAACGGTTGCAGCGAGTGATAGCCAGGAGTCGCCTGATGAAGGGAACACGTCGGTTCCGAAACCGGTCGCGTGATTAAGGTTGGTTAGATTTCTGGGTGTCCACGTTTTGATATTTTCCTATTCTCATTGATTTCGATTGTGTCACAAGCCAGCCCAGAACCACTTTC